>BPVZ01000035.1:2363163-2385167 GCA_020521535.1 Rubroshorea leprosula
AAGTATTGGTCTTCTTTTCTCGGTATCTCCTTATTCCTAAGCATAAAGAGTGTCTGCTTTCAAGAAAAAGGAGAATGGGAATAAATAAATTTTTTAATTAATTAAATTATAATATTTTTAAATATTATAATTTAATTGGTTAGTAAAATCACCCCATCTTCCCCACCCACCCCCCTAATTTGTCTCCGTTTCCTTAAACCAAATACACCTCAAAAATCCTTAAAATTTTGGGAAAAGGGTAGTTATTCCATTCGTTGTACCAAAAAATTAGGCAAATGGGGCAATAATAGCAACCCCTTTAGGTTGCATCAATTCATACAAATATGATATGACATTTAGATCATAATACAACCAGTGTGGTAGATAGATGCCATTTAAGTTTGACAACGCGTAAGCTTATTTCCATACAGATTCGAGTGAAGTGCTTGTCGTTGTTGATGGAGAGATGAAGACAGACGGTTGGGCAGTTTTTGAAAGTGAAATGCAAGACAAAACCAGTAAATTGGAAAGAGTTCCATCTAGGGGTTCCTTTTTTCTTTCTTCATATCCCAAAGAAATCTTAAGCCATGTGGTAGTTGAGGTTTCTGACCCATGTTTGTTTTCCAAGGGAGGTTTGGTTTGAAGATGGTTAGTCTTCTTTTTACTTACTTTGGTGAGTTGGGTGAGGAAAAGTAAATGAGTGATTCTGAAGAAAACCCACAAACATTTCAATCCAAAGTTGAACATATAAATGCAGAAATGGTAATGGTATCAGAATTAGATTCAGATATTTACATCTTTCTTGGCCATGGCTGAGATTGATGGCATTCACAATCTTTCAGCTGCCAGGAAGCTGTTGAAAACTAGCTTAGAAAACTCTAGAGCTCTTGCCTCTGCTTTGGAGAGAACTGGGCCGAGATTGGAGGAGATAAAGATAAAGTTGCCAGCTTTGGAAGCTCAAGTTGGACCCTGCTCGTCTAGAATATGCAAATCTGTTGCTTTCAGAGACCATGTTGATCTTGCTGTTGGCCCTGCTGCAGCTGTCCTCAAGATGTTTGATTCTATTCGTCAACTAGAGGAGATGCTATTATCAGTCCCTTCTCTTGATGATCTTTCCAATTACATTTCAGCAACTGTAAGGCTTGAAGAAGCATTGAAGTTTCTTGCTGATAATTGCCGCCTGGCAATCCAATGGCTGCAGGGTCTTGTGGAGTTCATGGCAGATGGTGATTTTACTATTGATGATAGGTATATCTCAAAGCTGCAAATGTCATTTAAGATTCTGCAGGAGTTGCAGGGAACCAGGGAACATGCTTGTTTAAAAGGAGGGCTTCTGTATGTTGCATTTGACAAGCTGGAGACTTTATTCAAGCGGCTTTTGATGGATACTTCTTTGTCATCATTATCAACTGTAGAGCAAGGATATGTCGCTTCAGCAGTTTTCCCAGGGTCTATACTGGGGAAATTACAGGCTATTGTTAAAAGATTGAACGCTAATGGCAGGCTAAAGAATTGCAGGACCATAATTGTTGAGGCTCGAAGTATGTGTGCTCGAAGAAGTTTGCAAACTCTTGATACTGATTTTCTTAAGAAATCAATCACAGAATCTGACGACTTTCAGGATATAGAAGGCTGCATAACTCAATGGGGCAAGCAATTGGAGCTGGCTGTGAAGTATGTTCTTGAGCTTGAATACAGATTGTGTAAAGAAGTCTTCAATCATACTGAATCAGATGTCTGGACAGGTTGTTTTGCGGAGATCTCGGCCCAATCTGGGATTCTTTCTTTACTCCAATTTGGAATGAGCATTGCCAAAAGTAAGAAAGATCCCATCAAACTCCTGAAGCTTCTGCAAGTTTTTGCAGTTCTTGATCAGCTGAGAATGGATTTCAATAGACTTTTTGGTGGGGTAGCCTGTGTTGAAATCCAAAACATGACAAGAGATCTTATTAAGAAAGTTGTCAATGGAGTTGATGAGATATTTTGGGAACTTCCATTACAAGTAGAGCAACAAAGGCAAAGTCCTCCACCTACAGATGGCAGCATACCAAGGTTGGTTACTTTTGTGACTGACTACTCTAACCAGCTGCTGGGCGATAAGTATCGGCCAATGTTGACCAAGGTTTTGGAGATAAACCAAATGTGGAAAAATGAGAAGTATGAAGAAGTGCTTTTCACCGGCCAGATTTATAGTATAATGAGGGAAATTGCAGTTAACCTGGATGTGTGGTCAAAAGCCTATGAGAGCACCCCACTATCTTACATTTTCATGATGAATAATCATTGTCATTTCCACAGTCTGAAAGTCACAAGCCTAGGCAGCATGATGGGAGATTCTTGGTTGAGTGCTCATGGGCAATACAAGGACTACTATGCAGCACTTTACCTGAAAGAAACCTGGGGAAAGCTGCTGCATTTTCTAACCAAAGAGAATCAAATCTCCTCCTCTCCTAACAGCAGAACTGGCCCCAATCTCCTCAAGAAGAGTCTAAAGGCCTTCAATGAAGCATTTGAGGACATCTACAAGATGCAGTCAAATTGGGTAATATCTGATAAAGGCTTGAGGCAGAAGATGTGTCAGCTCTTAGTCCAGACTATTGTGCCTGCTTATAAGTACTATCTGCAGAACTATACTCTTCTGGTGGAAGGGGATGCTGATGCTTCTAAGCATGTGAAATATAGCTCAAAAAGCTTGGAGAATATGCTTAACATTCTGTTCTGGCCAAAGCTTTTGAATTTTGAAAGCATGAGAGACTCTAGCTATGCTGATGAAATACAAAATGTTTTGAGAAATCAATGTTGCTTGACACTTAAAGCTATGTGACTGTTTTAACCATTTTTAGTCCTCGGTCCTTCCTTACCAATCCACCAAGGGGAAAACCGAAAATGTATTAAATATTTGGTTAACTAAATCAAGATCTCATCTCACTTTTGCTTTTTTGATTTCTTGTTCATGTAAAGCCTTTGGCAATTATTTACTCAATCATACCTCTCAAACAACAATTATTGCTTTCTCCACCTTTCCCCATATTAATTACTTAGAGTTCTCACTTTTTCTTTTGTACATCTAATATGCAATAGGAATATCCCTCTTCTTTCCTAAATTTCTTCCAAACTTAAAACTTTCAACTTGAATTCCTTACGCTCTTACAACTTACGTGCCGGGCATTAATTTTTGTTCTCCCTAATAAAGTAGGAAAAATAAGACATCTCCATGACGTTTAACAAAGCCAAAATTCCTTAATATCATATTTGTAGTCACTGTCATTTTGCAAAGAAGTATGTGCATAAAGTTTTTGAATGTTTATTTCTCTGTTATAAAAGAATGTCACGGGCGAAGCATAACAACAAACATTCAGACCAAAAAAGACATCCCATCTTCATGAGCTTCTGAAGAAAATTACAAATAAACATTGTCCAATTGTACGACAGCAGGGCTGTATCACAAGAAAGTGTCCCAACCACCTTTCACTTTCTTGCTCTCATGGTGCCCACAGCCACTTTTTACAATACCTCTAATCATAAACCTCTCCATTTTCTCAACTTTCTTTGCATCTTTTCTCTTTCTCTTTCTTTCTCCCTTATGCTATAGACACATTTATTGAAGTTCTAATTGTGGGAGAATTGATACCATCATCATATAATGGCTTCCTTTTGGTCATTTTGGGTAGTTCTCATGGCCTTTATGGCTTGTTTGGTTACTTCATCAGCCTTGTCGTCCCAAATGCGAATAGAATTCTCCAGCATATCAGCTGCGCCTGCATTATTGCCAGATGCTCCTCTAGCCTCTGCTCCAGCACTATCCCCAGATATTACTCCGTTGTTCCCTACTCCAGGAGGTGACATGTCTCCTTCTCCGGCTGAATCATCTCTACCCACCATCCCTGCAAGTCCAAGCCCCCCAAATCCAGATGCTGTACTTGCTCCGGGACCTGGCTTTGTACTTTCACCATCTGAGTCTTTGCCGGATTCCTCATCTGTTTCCCTTGCTCTATCAGGAACTCTAAATTCAGCTTTGCTTCTTGGGTTAATGGTGTTTGGCATAATGCAGCTTTCCGGTGTGTAGTTACTGTTGGTTGCATCTTCAATTATTGTTGCTAGTGGTTCCACTTTCTCATTTGTTTTGGTAAATTTCTTTTTGTAGAATACATATTACTTTTGGTTATTGTGGTGTTAGGTACATGGTGTATTGCATTGTTGAGTTGTGATAGGATTAACATTTTAGGACAATAAATAATAGATAAATAAATAAAGTCTCTGTTTTGGTCTTAAAATTCCTTATGTATTCTAAGAAGAGTCCGGTTTTTACAGTCCAGAGTCCGGACTGCAGTTCTGTTGTGCAGTCTAGACTATGAAAATATTAAAATTCCCTTTAAAGATGATCCATTTAGGGTGTGTTGTTGTTTTCCGAATTCATACTGCACTCTTTTTGTGCAATCCAAATTGAAAAACCTATTTTCCTTATGATTGTTAAATTGCACTCCTTTTGCCACACAAAAAGACACAATACTACATTTGTTACAATTGGATCTATTTTAGAAAGTAACATTATATCAATTGTGTTCAGAGATATACAACAATTACAAATCTGTATTGCTGTGTTCTACCGGTTATGCTACTTGCTTTCCTGTAACCTACATCCAAAGACCAACAACAGTTACCTGAAGCTTTTGAGATCTGTTAAGTAGCTCCAGGAAAACCCCGCATATATTTGCTGAAGTCAAAGGCATTCCATTTCTTGTGGGGAATTCTCTTGATACTCTTCTTCAACTCCATATTCTGATCCTTGAGCACTTGAATAGCCAAACTAAGATGTCTAATCACATCTCTTTTCTCTTCATCTTTCTGCATGAGTTGAGCCTTCTGAATCTGTTCCTCTTCCTTCAATCCCCCCACTTCTTCCTTCAACTCCAAATACTGATCCTTGAGCACTTGAAGATGTCTAATCACATCTCTTTTCTCTTCATCTTTCTGCATGAGTTGAGCCTTCTGAATATGATCCTCTTCCTTCAGTCTCTCTGCTTCTTTCTTCAACTCCATATACTGATTCTTGAGCACTTGAAGACGTCTAATCACATCTCTTTCCTCTTCATCTTTCTGCATGAGTTGAGCCTTCTGAATATGGTCCTCTTCCTCTAGTCTCTCTAGTTCTACCCTTAACTTCATTACGTCATCATTGCTGAGATCAATCAAAATCTTGCTCCTCTCTTTATCTTTCTCTATCAGTTGAGCCTTCTGAACTTTGTTTTCTTCCGACAGTCTATCTACTTCTACCCTCAACTTCATTACTTCAGCATTGCAGATCTCATTCAAGACCTTGTTCTTCTCTTTATCTTTCTCTATCAGGTGACCCTTCAGAACTTTGTTTTCTTCCATCAGTCTATCTACCCTCAACTTCATTACTTCAGCATTGCAAATCTCACTCAAGATCTTGCTACTCTCTTTATCTTTCTCAATCACTTGTGCTTTTAGAACTTTGTTTTCTTTCAGTAGTCTTTCTACTTCTACCCTCCACTTCATTACTTCAGCATTGCAGATCTCACTCAAGACCTTGCTCTTCTCCTTATCTTTCTCAATCAGTTGAGCCTTCAGAACTTTGTTTTCTTCCATTAGTCGATCTACTTCTACCCTGCACTTCATTACTTCAGCATTACTGATCTCACTCAAGACCTTGCTTTTCTCTTTATCTTTCTCAACCACTCGAGCCTTCAGAACTTTGTTTTCTTCCATTAGTTGATCTACTTCTACCTTCCACTTCATTACTTCAGCATTGCAGATCTCACTCAAGACCTTCCTCTTCTCTTTATCTTTCTCAATCAGTTGAGCCTTCAGACCTTTGTTTTCTTCCTCCAGCTTCTCTACTTTTGTCCTCAATTTCATTACTTCACCATTCCAAAGCTCACTCAGAACTTTCCTTTTCTCTTCAACTTTCTCCATCAGTTGAGCCTTCTGAACTTTGCTCTCTTGCTTTAGTCTCTCCACTGCTTTCCTTAACTTCATCATCAATTCATCATTGTGGACCTTACTTAAAATTAGTTCTCCAGTTTCTTGATCAAGTATAGTTCCATCTTCCTCTTCAGGATGTATAGGCTCTTCTGCTACTTTGTCAGTTTGGTTTTCTTCTCCCTTCACGGAATTCTCTACCTGTTTTCCTCCTATGTTAATTAGAGTTCTCTCATCCTGTTCAGGATCCTCAACTTCAGATTCAGCATAGCCCTCAGCCTCAAAAGTCTCAGAGCAACTATCAGAGGTGTTGTCCATACTGGCCGTTGTTGACTTCTCTGAGCAACATTTGAAGGAAGAGAAAGGAGAGACCAGTGTTGTTAAGAGACGAGTTCCGCCATCTGATTTAAGTTGATCATACCGCTCGGCCAATGAGCGGAAGGCTCGATAAAAATCTCCAACCATGCTAATCAGCTCTGGTCGCTTCTTGTAATACATTTCAGCACGTTGGGCAAAGGAATCTGCATCTTCCTCAATCAATTTCAGCATTGCCTGTGTCTTCCCATCAAGCTCTTGCATTTAGGAAGCAGAGATGCAGTCATATAAACCGCACCATCATTTAATCAGATGCATAGGTTAACAAATTAATGATATAGTTGTTACAAGACGTTGGATTTTTCCTATAATAACCTATAAGACAAGGTTCCTAATATTAACCCACCACATAAGACTTTGGGCTTTAAGAGATTTTAAATATAAACAAACTTCATAATTTAAGGACCAGAAAAAGAAGTGAGGAAACAGAAGCAAGAAAAGGAAAGTAAAACTGAATTTACTATTGTGTTCATTGTTGGTGGAGAAGTGGAAATACTGCAGGACCCCACCCACTTTACAGAATCCACAGCTTTAGACTTGTTACTTTTGGTTACCCACATTGGAATGGATCCAGTTCATTATTAAGTCAAAAAGAGTTCTTTCAGAGTCTTTAAAATGATGATTCGAAGTTCAAAGGCTCCTCCTAAAAGTTAATTGGAAAGAAGCAGAGGTGGAAAGTGGACAATGCTGAGCATATCAATATCCTGCAGACCACCATATCCAAATCCACCTCCCAAAGTGATATCAATGACCATAGACTTTAAACATCAGAACCATATCATGTTTCCTACATTGGAATGATTATTACCTAGCTATAGAATGTAAAGTAACAGACTAAAATTGATTTTACAGCAATTGAGTTGGATGAAATTGTACCTAACTTTTTGAAAAAACTTGGAAGAAAGAATGTTGTAATAGTTAATAAATAGGGGGGGAGGAGTAATAAATATTACAATTTACAACATTGTTCCAACTTACCTAAATAGCCTACAACAATTTTATTCCGCCACAGACAGTATATGGGTAATGATATGAGTTCATGCATGTAATATCATGAGTATTAATTAATTGAGTAAAAAAAGTCAATCATTATATGATATGTAAAGTTGTATGAAAAAGTTGTACAAAAAAATTATCTTTAAATCATTTTCCAACCATATGTATTAACCATTTTTACTCAATTCCTTTTCATTCTCATGTAATAATCACTGTAAAATTTATTAAGATACCAAACCTAGACTTGGGTCCTCAACATCCCCACTCACCTACCCAGTCCGTTTTTGGACCCCCCCACCCCCAGGTCCATCTTCTGCACAATTTCTGATTATTAATCAACCAGCCAGCCCTCCTTAAGTCTCTAATTTTCACTATCCCTTGAACCTAAGGCCGATTCCTAGCTTTATCGGAATTAAAGATTTATGGATATAATGAGTGCTACAGGTACTATGTAAATCATAATCATGGGACAAATTGAAATTCCTTTTGGGAGAAGGATAAATGCATTCCAATTTCCCCAACAAGGAAACAACCATGGCACCATTCATGGAACCTTCACTAGTCCCTTTTACCCCAAATAGTCATCCACTAACATTATTTAGCAACAACCATGCAACTTGGCACAATAAATTAGTGCCAGACGCATTATTTAACTAACTCCAAGATAAGAAAATCTTGGTTTTTCCTCATTAGATGATGAATCACCAATAAGGGCGATAATCAATCTTTAACAATGCCTAAATACTATGGATAACACGGCATGTTGTTACTAGTTTAATCTGCAAGTTAAAACTCAAATCCTAAACTTTTTCCACAAATCTATAAAGTGATATTGTAGGAAAAGCAATTCAAAAGTTTCAAACACTGAAAATTGCACACTCCCCAACGTCCATGAAACAAGATTCACCAAGATCATTCAGATTCAAAAACCATGCAATCCCAAAACTAAGAACAACAAAAAAAAGATCAGGAAATGTAAGAAGAATTACCAGAAAGAGTAGATTGAAGCCATGGAGAGCGATTTGAGCTGCTGTGACTGTCAAGCCACCACCAGTGTGATGTCTCCATCTTCTTCACCAACTCCATCTTTCTGTCTTTTCCCTAACAAACCCAAAAATCAAAGCTCAAACCTTTGCTAGTAATTTGCAAAAACCCAGATATCAAATACCAAAAAGATGAAATTTTTCAAGAAAAAATGAGCACAGAACGACTATTTAAAGTAGCAAAAATAAAGAGACATCCTAGGTATCGAAGAGCCGCGAGGACTAATACGGTCACTCAAAAAAAAGGAAACAGAGGGCTGGAAAAATCCGCCAGTATCCAAACTTCCCATAAGAGAAAACCTCCCAAAAAAGTTTAACGGTAATCAATCTCCTTCTTCCAGAATTCTAACATACACTACCCTCCATACAGAATTACTTCACTAGAGAAGTCTCCGGTCCCCTAACTCCTACTACCGGAGATAGCTCCGAATACGCAACAAGAAGAGAGAAACCATAGCCACTACTACTTACAGGGACTTGGAGAAAGAGAGAAAGTACCTGAGCGGCTTCGTTCGTCCAGTAATGCCGGCGGAAAGCGACAGGAAGCGTTCCTCGATTGTCCTGTTCTGTTACCTTCGGCGTCACTTACTAAATGCTAACACTACAGAAGTGCAGCAGAATTTAAATTCGGTTCCCTCAAGGTTTTCAGTATTTTGTCTTTTTTCACACTGTGGAGATTGAGGTCTATCCAATGGAAATTGTGTACGTGTAATTAGACCATGACGTGTGTTCTTCGTCCTTTGCCATCAAAACTCATTTGCCTTTTCACTCGGGGTTTGTAGTTACGGTTATTATTAAATTTGTTAGGGACATTAAAAATCGTTAAATTTTGTAAACTACTTCAATAGTTTTAAAACAAATAAAGTGAAATTTCAAAATTAAACTTTTTATTCAAACTTTGATAGTAGTTCAAAAGAAAATAAGATAAAAAAAGTCTACAATTTCACTTTTATAGTATAGATTATACTAAATTATATGAGAAATCTTATTAGGAGACCTCCTTATTTAATTATTTATTTTTGCAATCCAATACAATTTAAAGGATAGTCTTTTTAATAGAATAACTATCTCTTAATAAATATGTAAATAAAGAATTTTTTTTTATTTAAGAATACAAATTTTTTCATTTTTTCTATTTAAGAATATAAACATTTTAGATTTCTAAATCAAGCAATAAACTTTCTCTCTTTTTTTTCTAATTAAAGATATGAATTTTGCTTTTTTTTTTTTATTTAAAGATCTATTAGATGGCAATGATGACATGATAAATGACAATTTTAATCCACGTAGAGCAAAGTTCATATCCTTAAATACAAAAATAACAAAATTTGTATTTTTAAATAAAAAAGTGAAAATTCACTAAATAATTTATAAACTCAAAAAAATTATATTCTTAAATAAAAAATAAAATAAAATTCGTGTACTTATTTGAATCTTTTGTCCTTTGAGATTATATGTGCTAAAAAAACTTTTTTTCATTTACGTACGGTTAGGGTGTCCCTAAATCAATTTTTGTACATTTTAAAACTAATCTTTCTCTAAACAATTTTATAAAAACACACCTCCCATATCAGTATAGTGTATTCAAAAAACTTAATAGCTTTTAGTATTAGTTTCAAAACTTAAACTTTATACTTAATTTACAAGATAATACTTACTTACCAATGTGTTCAATCCTAGTTTTCAAAAAATGCTAATAATTGAAGATATCTAGGACTATTAACTAGAGAAAACTATGGGTCATATTCATTATTAAGGGATGATCACATTGGCTTCGTGAAGGATGTATAAGGGTGTTTTGACAATTGGAAATAAAAATAATGTAATGGGGTGGGGGAGAGATTTTAGTGTTGGTGCACCGGCGGACTCATGGAGCACATTGGTTAAAATTAATTATGTGGCTAAACGGTCGAAAATGTTAGAAAACAACCTGCCATTTCTGGGCAAAGCCAGCAAACCAGGCATGAATTAGAAGAATCCATCTGGGACAAAACAATGGTCATCCAGGCATGAATTAAGAAAAGAAATTGATGTTTAATATTTTTAACCTCTTAATCATCCATGATTTGTTTATTTAAAAAAGACTTAGGGCCAAATCTAAGAAGTAATAAGTAGAGTCAACTCTACTCTCTCTCTTTCTCTCTTTTTATTTCTCTCTTTTATATTTCTTTCTCGCTGAAATTAGAGTTTGATTTGTGACAATTTTGTAAATTCATTAGGATTTAAAAGCTTTTTAATTAAACTTTTTATCTATTTTATATTTATATTAGAAAAAGTCTTTTATCTTTTTTGTAATGGTATTTTTATTTTTTGTGATTTTATGCCTTATTTGTTTGCCTACAAAGTTTAATTTCTCCCCTTTTTCACTATTACCTTTGATGTAATTAACTTTTATTGTATATCATTTTGCATTTCTATAAATTTTTTAATCTTTTTTTTCTTTTGGGGTTATTTTAGTAATAATATTTTTTTTTACTTTATACAATATATATATTAGTGTATATAAGTCATGAATCTTAAAAAATTAAATTCTCAACTTATATTTAAAAATTAAAATCTCAATTTAAAATTGAGAAATTAAAAAAAATTAAATTCCAAACTTATATTTAAAAATCAAAATCTCAATTTAAAATTGAGAAACTCAATATATTAAATGTTGATATTTAAATTTATATATTGATTATATATTCTAATATAACAAGTTTTCAAATCTAAATGTTACTATTTAATAGGATAAATTTTTAATTTTAAATTAAATTTTAATTAAATAAAATAACAAAATTTAAGGTTAGAACTTCACTTTATTTTAGAAGCTAGAATTAATATGTATTTTTTCATATATATATTTGTATAAAAAAATTATTCGGTTGGATTGTAAAATTACTTGCCTTGTAAATCACCTTAATTAGATTTGATAGGGATAATCTTAGTTTTACATATTTTTATCACATAATATTAATTATTAAAAAATCTTTTAAAACTATTAAAACATCCATAAATTAATTGTTTAATTTCTTCTTTTTTTTTTTCTCTTTAGAATTGCAACAAAATTTAAAACGGGCTGAGATGAATGATGATAGGTGGCACTATTTCCACAACTTGTTAATGCCACAGCATCAATCTTTCCGTAAATTATTTTATCTCTTATAATTAATGAATAATGATACACGGGACGAAATAGGAAGACAAAATCATCAGTCAAATCTGAATTGGCATATTACTTCAGCAAACGAAAGATGCTAGAAATAAGGACATGGGACCTAATTTGTAATATTTTGCTGAGATGACATGCCAACTTAGATTCGACTGATGATTTCATCTTCTTATTTTGTCCCATGTATCATTATTCATAATTAATATAACCTATTAAAATTACACCCAACCCATTATAATAAATGTCTCTTGTCACCTTGTTAAAGTGTACTTTCTCTGCACTTAAATTGAATTCAAGCTTCATTATACCTTGTTCAAAAAATATATATATATAACCTATTAAAATTGTATTAATCAGAACAAATTAAAATAATTATCAAAGAGTAAATTAAACAGAAAATAAATTGAGTCCATCGATCTTCCTCTCTCTACACACTCTATTGCAGTTCCTCGGGGGGGCAAACTTTCAAATTTTGTTCACTATTTCTTCAATCCAATATTTATATAGAATTTCATTCATTTCCTTTAATTCGATAATTAATTTCAAAGGTTTCTTTTATATCCTCCGACATTGAATCAAACATTTTATTTTCAATTGTCGATAAAGATTTGCTGTCTTACAACTGAAAATAGTTTTTCTTTTTCTTTTCCTTCATTATCCCTTGCTTCAAAACAGAACATCAGCAAAATGAAGTGGTGAGACACGATGAGGCTGGGTTTTGATGAAGAAGATGGCGGATGTGGTGAGACTTGATGAAATAGAAGCAAATGATGATTAGAAAAACTAGATCTAAGAAGACATTGTTGAAATTGAGAGGATATATAACCAAATCAAAGACCAACGGCACCAACCCAAAAATAAAAGAAGCCAAATTCCAGGGCAAAGTAAAAGCAATTGGCCGTAAAGAAAGGGAAAAGACAAAAGGATATGTACGGTAGAGGCAAAGAGTGAAGAAAATCACTCAGGAACGGGTGAATAAGTTGATAAGAGATTTTTTTAATTTAATCAAAAGTTTTAGTTTTAAGTTTTAAGAATACAGTTCTGTTAAAACTCGTGAGGGAAAGTTTTATCATTTGTTGAGTCCTGATCGACTCAAATCTGAATTAATTGATGGTTCAATAAACTTTTAAATACCGAATGATTCATACAAAAAAATAAAAAAAAAAAGTGAAGAAAATCGAAGTCAATAGAGGAAGAAACAAGACGGTACCACAAAATGAGAGGAAGAAACAAAGCTAATCTCCAACTCTGGGGAAACGCACAATGGCGTGGACTCCCATTCGGTTTTGATATTTCTTTTTAATTTTTTTTAAGAGATTTCAAAATATAACAACAATTTTAAAAAACCATAAATTATGAAGGGTAAAATAATCTATACAATAAATAAGCTGCGACATTAATAAGTTTGGGAGTGATAATAATTTCAGCCATAATAATAAAAATACTTAAATACTTTTAACATATCTACATATAAAGAAAATCTATTAAAAATATTTGAACCATTTTACAAATAATCATATTATTTAAAATACAAAAATATTATAATTATAATATCATGTAATATTATAAAAAAATACATATCAATTTTGTTTCTCAAAAATAATTACAACTTTAATCTTAAATTACGTTGTTTTATTTAATTAAAATTTAATTTAAAATTTAAAAAATTATCTTATTATATATTAATATATTAAAATATATAATAAATTTTTGAATTTAAATATCAATATTTAATAAAATTTTATTTCAGTTTTCAAATATAAATTAAAACTCTAATTATTTTTAAAAATCAAAATTGATATACAGTAATTTCATATTATAAATATATAACTGTTTATACCATAAATTGCAAAAATTTAAGATAATGCCACGTGTAAAAATTTTTAAATGGATGGAGGAGACTAAGCCATGTCAAATTTGTTATTATAGGCCCTATGACAGGTCAACTGCTACATTGACAAAAAAGAGAAATAAAGATAAGATTTTACTGTGTAATTACCTCTTTAAGTCAAAAAATGACTGTTTTAGTTGAAATTTAGGAGGAAATTGCAGTTATAGAAAGGAGTTATCTAATAAGGGCACATGTGGCGAAAATCTAGAAGGAAATCTGATCAAGTTAATTGTTAAACTGTCCACTACCTCGAGAAACCACCCATAACTTTGTAACTGCAAAAAGTGAGGAGTTACTGTCAGTCAAAGGAGAACAAAAAAGAAATTTTGGAAGAAAGAACACACGGCTAATTCTATTCAAACATTTGCAAATTTTTAGACTTTCAATTTCTTTGTCATTGCTTCCAGATTTCGAATTTCAGCATAATTTTCAATAGATTTAGGTTATTTTTTATCATTCCAGTAGATAAATTAATTCATGTATTCACTTCAACAATTTCGTTTTATACAATGAACTTCAATCTTTCAAATTTATTCAAGGTACTGTTCTTTTTCTATCTGTAATTAATTTAATGTTTATGATAAGTAATATTTTTTCAATGATTACTTAGATGACGTTTACGCTTCTTCTCAACTTCAAGCATGTTAATTTAATTCTTGTTCATGTTTGTTTTAGTTTAATTAGGGTAGAATCTCTAATTCTGCAATAGTTTAATTTTCAGATCTGTCAATAGATAACATTTTAATTTAATGATGAACATATTTAATTTATTTTAGGTACATCTTATTCTCGTAAATTTACTTTCAATTACATGCTGTTTAGTTTAATTAAGATTTGTTAACTTTAATTCATAATAGTGTTTAAGTTATTGAAGTTGTCCAAGACAGATTTAATAACATATTCTGCAAGAATGTATCCCTTCATCTTGCAAATCATCTGTAGGCGCATATATCAATTTTAATCCAACGTTCTTCCCGTCATTTACAAGGAAGTCGACCGTGAGTTAAAAAGCCCTCATTTTTTACTTTTAGCAAAATAAATGACACGCCCGCATCCAAATTTTACACGCACAAAATCAATAGATGATTTTTAAAAAAACAATAACATAATATATCATTATATAATTATCGCTTTTTATCTAAAAATTCACATATAATATTATAAACATCTACTTAATTAATACATCATACTTATTTAATGCTACTAGTTTAATACCACACCATAATTATAAATTTATAATTTTATGTATTATTATCATTATAACATTACCACTTACAATATTATATATTCGAATTTTTACTTTACTCTTTTTTTTTTGTTATGTGTCTTATTTTATTATTTGTTTCTAATAATGATTTTTTTTTTAAAAAAAAAAAACATAAGTACATCTTCCATGCAAAGTAAATTAATTACCTCTCTCACCGTACAACTCAAGATTACAAAAAAACAATTCCCAATAAACCACTTAAACTAAGCCAGCTAGGTATCGCTGGAATATCATAGAGCTATGAATTCTTTTTCTCATCTTAATTAGTAATATTTACAAGAGATAATTTCTAAAGCTCTGCAACTTATATTTGCGTCCAAAATAGAATGAATTTTCATCACTGAAGAACCATCGGATCTGTTGGTGAGCCAGGAGCAAGAGGGGTAAATCCTCGACCACCAAACACAGGGCGCATGAATGCATTGTCGAACTTTCGCCAGTAGTAGTGAACTGCTGTATAGGCTGGGACAGTAAGGAGCATCCGTAGACTTGTAGGACGAGGAATTGTCATGCAAGATTCTTGATCATGCACATGGCCATTGCCATTGGCAAGAAGTTGTTCATGCTCATTGCCATTGCCATTGGCAAGAAGTGGCTCAGTGATTGACTTATCAATGGGCAATTCACCAGCCGTGCTGCTGGGTTGTCTCATTGGCAGCAGGAAACTAATGAGAGGCTTGGTCAGTAATCCAAACACCTGAAAAGCGGAGAAAACACATCACAATTTGAAGACAATTAAGACAGAGATTGCTCTTTGGTTTGGGAAATTAAAAATGCAGGTCCAGTTCACAGGTGCATGATGTAGAGTCAGTTCCCTCACAACAATCTTAAAGTTCAGGAGAGAAGAAGAAAAAGGGAAGCAGTAAGCCATGCTACAGAGGCGAGGGAGACACCAAAAAATAACAAAAGGGCTGAACTCGAGGGAAAAAAATTATCTTTTGACCTGAAAGGCCCCTTACCACGGTGGTGAAGAGAACAATTGTGATCGTGCTGGTGATCATAATAGCATTTCCAAGTCTTTGAGTATGCCCTGATCTAGCAAACTGCAAGTACATTATAAATTTGGTGAAGAATGAGAAATGTCAAATGTGAGAAATAACAAAAAAGAAAAAGGTAAATATAGGTTCACTATGTGGCCAACTCCCAGTAGTTTGATTCCATGCATTCTAATTGAATAGAAATATAACTTGTATACAAGAGGAATGTCACTCCAGTTTGCCAATAAAATCAGTCACATGTTTGCAGAATGCATTAAATGCACTGTGACTGCCTAACCACTCATCAGCATGTGGTAAAGATGTTAAATTATGTTGCTGTGCCACAAGTCTATAAAAATCTAGTGTATAATAGTCATGCATAAAATACTTGCCTATATCGTACTCATCTTTTAAATAATCCTCATCTACAAGGCAAACAAATTAGAAGACACAGCAAAATGGCATAGGAAAGTATATGAATCTATCTCACCTGCCAATATTATCATATCAAATTACAAAATAAATCCAAGACAATGCATTCCCCAGATATACAAGGATGAAGTGATTGGTATGGTATGCCCAGCTTCCATGACAAAATCATTAACCTATGCCATTTTTTTGAAACTGCAAACATACTACCACTTAATTTACCTGATTATAAGCAAGTGCCATTGACACAGCACCTCGCATGAGCCCAGCCCACCATATTGTTATCTGTTTGAGTCAAGTACATTAATACATAATTCAAGAAGGGAGGACTAGAGGAGAACTTAAAGCACAACCATAACAACTGACCTGCTGCCTGAGTGTAATTTTATCAGCTGGACACGCCTTAAATAAATTGGATATAAGGGATAGGGGAAAAATAGAAGCTGCTCTTCCTAGCAGAACCAGGCCAAGCAGTATTGAACTCACCCCAAAAGATGTCCCTCGGCTGTCAAAAATGACAAAATTACCAAAAAAAAAGGAAGCCAAGAAGAAATAGAAAGGAGCAACATGTTGATAATCCCATGACCAGGCAGAGCAGAAAAGGGAAAATATTGCAATCGTATTCATTTATTTGGCCAAAAAGAACAGTACTTACCTCTTGTTTACCACTCCCCACTTCTCAATATCCAAAGCATCCATACCAACATACAGGAAGATACAGATTTCAGATATGAAAGACAATGTTGCAAATGCATGCCTGCAACCAGCACAATAATTTAATAACACCTGTTTCAGGTTTGAACGTGATCTCAACAAAGCAAAGGCAAACAATATCATGACAACCAAGAAAAGATCCAGACAGTTAACATACTTGGTTGTGACTCGAGAATTTTCAGTTACATTATGCCATGTGTAGTGTGACATGACAATTCCACAAAAGAACACGGTAAGAATGCTACTCAAATTGAATAGCTGCAAAACAGATAGCAGTACCATTGTCATCCTTAAAGACTTAAGTAAGATGACATGCAACAAAAATAGAATATCTGGTATAAAATAATACTATTCAAGTATCCATAAAGGCATCAGGCAGGCCAAGAATAGAACTTACTTCAGCTATCATATATGAAAGGTAAGCCATAAGAATCGTGAGAGCAACCTCACGATCAGTAGAGTGCCTGTATTCAGTAAATTTCACCCACTTTAGTTTCCAAGAAATGGGAATCCTATTGCATAAAGTTACACAGATGGACCCTGACAGTAAAAAAGAATCAGAAAACAAAGATACATGAGTTCTAAAGTTTTCTAGTCTGAAGCATTCACTAACCATATCAACTATTGTCAAACAAGAAAACATATAACCAGAATCTATTGTGCATAAACTAATCAGCCACAACGAATTTCTCCACTCAAGAAAAACATAATACCAGGCACAACTAAATTTTTTACATAAAAATCCCAGGCAATTTATAAAGAACCATGTGGATCAAACTGATAATTCTACCATAGATCCTGGCATAAACAATTTTACAAACACTTGCAAGCAACAAGGTTAGGACTTAGTATTCCCTTAATAGACAATGCCTACCAACAGAATGATAAGGCTCCAGAGTATACCTAAACCAGACTAATAAAAATTGAGTTTATCACTCCAACTCTAAGTCAAATATAATTTTCTAACGGAATAAACCAGAAAATAAGGGAAAAAAAAAAAAAAAAGACATAACAAAAGAATATCAGGAAAAGATTGTTTTTTCTTTTTGAAAAGACAAAAATAAGCAGAATAAGATTTCCAACTACTAGCCCTAACATACCTGCCAATGTACAACTTTCTTATGATGTATGCGCTTAGCAACCCAACCTACAAGTAGAAGAGATAAATACAATCATAAATGCTTGCAATGTCTTATGTAGCCAAAACTCGAAAAGAAATTGCATAACTACTTATGCCACATGATTTGTGATACGAAAACTATGCCACTAAAGAAGCTCCAAAGATGCATGATCTGCCTTAATGACAAAGATAAGAAGGAAAGAAGGTGTTAACAACCTTCAATTACCATTAAAGCCTACGTCTTTTAGGGAAAAAATGGTAGAAATATGACTTGTGGGTGAAACATCAAAATGAAAGCACAGAACAAATATGTAGAATAGTAAAAAGAGAGAGACACTCACCCCCACTCCTAGGAGTGTGCTTGTAATAAATAAATATAAGAAATTGCCAATGAACTCCAAAACAATGCTTGATGTTATGTGAGAGAGATCAAATCTCTGGATTGCGTTGAAAAGTACAACAGATGTAGCATCATTGACCACACCTTCACCAAAGACTAGACTGTACAAAAGAGGCATCTCATCCTGATTTAGCACCTGTAACAACGGATACCAAGCTTATTGTACAACAGACACCTAATTTTCAATTACACAGACAGAGGCAAATATTTACCTGCAAGGTGCAAACTGAATCTGTGGCTGAAAAGATTGCTCCAAGTGCTAAAAAATGAAAAATGTTGAGTGTCATTATGGAGATAAAGAATTAATGAAGCAAGGAAGTTTAATGCATTATATAAAGCTAAAACTATGACAAGCGTTAAACCAAGACATTAAACTTCTTCTTTTACAGAAAGGCAGCCAACCTCCAGAGAAATTACGCTGTAGGTAAATTGTTAAAAGTAATTCAAAATCAAATAGAAAACTTCAAATAAAAAATAAAAAATCTCTAGACCTTCCCCACTTAAAAAATCAAATAGGATTTATTTTGTAGCCTAGTACTCTTAAGTTAGCTGCTTCAAAGTGCAAGTGGGGGCTCTAAAATATAACCTTACTTCTAATTGTAATTTCCGTAAAGAGCTCCATTTATGTTAAACATACAATTTATACAAGGAAACATCTGACCCATCAATATATATATATATATATATAAGAGGAAACAGTTGATCCATAAAAAAATAAAATAAAATAAAAAATGCATGGATACATCTATAAAATAAATACCATTCAAGGGTAAAAACAATACCAAGATAATCTCCCAACTCAAGAAAACCGACATCCAATTTCTTGAATAACTGCAGACAACCTGTATCAAAAGTTTACAGCTTGATTAATCATAGAACATAGTGTGAGTTGGCATCAGGCAACATAAATTTACAAACACGAGTAGATTTCCTTGAAACTTACAAGGCCATGTATACTTACTTGAGGCATGTTTTATTACTAACATATGGCACAATATGCTGGTAGTCTATGATTTACTTGCAAGCTTACAATGCATTTGAAATTTATGAAAGCAATATTATTAAGAATGAACAGAGAAAAATGAGTAATTTCATTGAACAGAAAACTAGACAAACTACTAAGAGCTTTCAAGGATTCATGAACAGACATGGTAAAACCACCTTAAAATTTATGTTTATAATTTTCCCGATGCTTATAATTTTCCTGGTGCTTCAATCACATATGACCAATGATGATTCTGCTAGATAGTTAATAATACATAAAGTTTCCATCATGCCTACCTTTTTCAATGCAGGTAAGATTGAAGTTTATAAATTAAACTCCTTCGTTCTTTGTAGCCAAAACTTAAAAAAGGAAAAATGGATTTTTGGAGACAACAAATACCAATGTGTGCTGTCAAAAACCAATTGAGCGTGTCAAACTCTAATGCACATGGAAAAACTGCAAAATGATACTACATAAAGTTTCCATCATGCCTAGCTTTTTCACTACAGGCAGGATAGAGGATAAAGTCTTATAAACTAAGTGCCCATTTGGTGTGGCTCAAGCTTTTAATAGAAGTTCTGCTGGAAAGAAACTGTTGTAGAAGTGCTGTTTTTGTAAATAGAAAGAAAAATAAGGATAAAATAGGAATAATGTGCTAATTTTATTAAAACCCAAATGAGAAGCTCCTACAAAAACACCAATTTGGTGCTTCTGAGATTTGCAATGAAATGGACAAAATACTAACTTGTGAGAAGTTGTAGCATTTTTTACAAATTATAGTGCTTGGTGCAGCTGGAGCTTTTGGAGTCCAAAAGGACTTCCCACCAGCTGTACCAAACATAGCCTAAATTCCCTCTTTCTTCTTTTAAGCCAAAACTTACAAAAAGGGATTTTGGAAACTATAACATACCAAGGTACACCGTCAAAAATGAATGGAACATGTAAAACACTAGTGCAGAAGGACAAGAGGAGAAAAATCAGACAAATGGGAGCCGACCATGAAGTATATTGCATTTATCAACGCAAGAAATTACACACACTACCGAGAACTTTTAAAAAAAGAGCCCTCTTTGAGGTTAGGGATATACCTACTGATATAATGACAAACGAGATCAAAGTACCAACAGCACCAAACAAGCTGATTGTCACAAAATTTCGAAAAAACTGCTTCTTTTTTACTTGGAACCTGGTAGATAAAATATTCAGATCATCAAATACCATTCAAATGCCAAAGAAAAAAAAGTTAGAGAGGGCGTTTGGAGATCAGAATCATCTGTTTGTGAGTATATAATCAGGTTGGCAGCCAAAGAAAAATGTTTTGAGCAATGCTGCTCAATGCCTTTCAAACAAGATAAATGCTTTGGTCCCAGGGCAAACTCATACATGAGATGAATGAAAGCTATTGTAATTCTAATCTTCTTATGACAATACTCAATATGACTTACATTATTGGCAACACAGAAAACCGATGGGAGAACAAAAACTAAAAAGTCATTTGGTCAAGTAAGTTTAACATGCGCATAAGCCATACTTACCCAGCATTGAATATGATAGGAGGCAGAAGATATATGAAGAAAAGCTCTTCACTGAAAATGAAAAGATGTGAGCTCGTTCCTGCGGAGGTTAATAGAATCACAATACCAGTAAAAAGTCCCTGCAATATACCACCAAATAATAGCCTAATATTACCTTTTCCTGTCATGAAACAAATAAACCAAAGAAAGTACATTTATTTTCATGAACTCATAACCAGTCTTGGGTCAGGTTTCAGAGTAATTTAAGAAACTCACAATGAAAATTGGGGTTATTGACTCATTGAACCACCGATTTTTCTCCAAAAGATGACCAATCACAAGGCAAGCACATAGAAGTGCCACAAATAAAGTAATAGAATGTACTGAAGCATCATCACCCCTCAGTGACATCCCTAGCTCCATAAAAGAAGAGCCTGGATTAAGAATCAGATTTCCCACCTCAGTCTATTCAAGTCCACTGTTTAAAAAACACAGAAATTCAACTCAGTTCACAAAATCATAGTAACTTGCTTAGTTACAATCTTCATCAAAACACAAAGAAAAAGAAAAAGAAAACACTATAGCATCATTAATCAGATTAAGAAAAAAACCAAAATTCAAAATTTAAAAACTACAAAACAATTTAAAACCCTATTTTCCACCAAGAACACTTAAAAACCTATTTTCCTCTCTATTCCCCAGTCTATTCAAGTCCACTGTTTACAAAACACAGAAATTCAACTCAGATCACAAATTATAGCAACTTGTTTAGTTACAATCTCCATCAAAACACAAAGAAAAAGAAAAACAGAACAATATAGGACAATTAAGCAGATTAAGAAAACAACCAAAATTCAAAATTCAAAAACTACAAAACAATTTAAAACCCTATTTTCCTCTCTATTCCTCAGTCTATTCAAGACCACTGTTTAAAAAACACAGAAATTCAACTCAGTTCACAAATTATAGTAACTTGTTTAGTTACAATCTTCATAAAAACACAAACAAAAAAGAAAAACAGAACAGTATAGGACAATTAAGCAGATTAAGAAAACAACCAAAATTCAAAATTCAAAAAACTACAAACAATTTAAAATCCTATTTTCCTCTCTATTCCTCAGTCTATTCAAGACCACTGTTGGAAAAACACAGAAACTCAACTCAGTTCACAAATTATAGTAACTTGTTTAGTTACAATCTTCATAAAAACACAAAGA
>BPVZ01000035.1:2386333-2397207 GCA_020521535.1 Rubroshorea leprosula
AATTTTAAGTTAAAAATGGAGTATAATTGTGAGATAGAGGAAGTAGAATCGATATTTTACTAGCTTTTAATTATTGATGGTCTACCAATGTTTAGGCACATAATTTTATGCCATGATAATAGTTTTGTTAATAGAGCTTGAAAACAATTCATTAAATCATTTATTTATTTATTTATTTTTTAAACAACTATAATTTGGGGATATGAGGAAGAGGATATCAACACAATATTATTGTAGATCGAACTTTAGTATCATTTAAGACATTTGGTATATCAATCAACTGATTTATAAGATTTGGTGCCATTAAAACATTTATTTGACAACATAAGGCTGTAATAATTTTATTACCACCTCTTTTCACTTAGCAGAATGCATAAATAAATATGCATCTAAAAAATAAAATGATCAAATCATCATTGGGCAAATCTAGGTACAGCCCTTGAGCATAAAGCAATGTCAGTTGAGTAAAGCATATTCTTAAATCTTAACAAGCAATCAAAACTCATAATTGTGAAAAAAGACAACTTAGTATCAAAAAAGATCATAGGTTGGAATATCAACCCCTAATTTAGCCCCCCTAATTTGTTATTTTAAAACATTTCAAGCCTCAAACATAGGCTAATTAGGCTCTTATTTGTATACCATACTATTTGGTTTGGTTGGCTACGATCAAAGTTAATTGAAAGACTAATGGAAGTGGCATGTCTCCATACATGAGAATGAAAGCACAATTGAGTTAGCTTCTCAATCTTACCACCTGTAATTAAGCTATGACAGGGGTAAAAGAGAATATGCCAGTTTTTGCAAGTTTTTAATAATAAATTTTGCAGCCCGTTACCATCACAAAAGCTTCCACATGGGTTGAGAAAGTTCATTAAGACCTTAACATACTTGTAATGATTGTATATGACTTTTCCTTTTAACTTTGGCACTAACTTAAAGATCAAATTGTGCAATGGGCTTAATTGGCTAAGAAAAAGATTGAGCACTTGATTGAAAAAGTAAAATAAGCTCAGAGATAAACTTAATTAGGAGTTAATCTTAATAATTTCAATTACAAATTTCTTCTATGAACCCAAAAAAAAATCCGATTAGGTAGACCCAACACAAGTTTTGTGTTCTACAATTCTGCCTATATCATCAAGCTTTAAAATATATGCATTAATGATTTAAATAATTTAATGATAATTATTTTAATAGAAATATAAAATTTTAAATTCAAATCATATGATATATAAATAAGATGAATTAAAAAATAAAAAAAAATTACATCTCTATTATACAATCCAAGATTAAAAAAAAAATTTAAAATATAAATTGTTGAATGAAAATATAATTCATATATTAAAAAATTTATTGTTATCTAATAAATTAAATCATATGATACTATATAATTTAAGCTGCACAATATTTTTTTACTCAATGGTATCGGAGCACATGGTTATTGTCACGTGTTTTTATATTAAGGCAACACAATTTGTTAATATTATTTGAAAAAATATAGATTTATTATTTAAAATTAAAAATAATTTATATAATGACATTTTTCAATATTATAATTACTTTTATATTTTAATATAAAATATTACTTTTTTTAAAATTAAAAATTTAAAGATAATATTTATATTTATTTATAATATCTTAAAAAATAAAAAATTTATAATTGAATAATTAATTAAAGTAATTGATTAAAAAAACAAACTACATGCCAACCACATCAAATTCTCGAGCATGAACAGTTGAACACAGATCCGGACAACCCGGTACGGTCGGAGTCGGACAGAGCCCGCCAACCCGGTAATGGATAAGGGCAGATGTAGGTCCCGTTGGGTCAGTGAAATTCGGGTCTGAAGTTCTGAACTCTGTGCCACCCGCACACGCTCACGGCCATACCGTCCACACACCAAACCCAAACCCTACTCTCCCTCTGCAACAGATCCTCCTCCTGTGCTTCTTAGATTTTCATCGGACTGAAAATGGGTTCCGCCTCCGGGACCCGAATCGTCTCTACCCTTGAGGTTTGATAAGTTATCTCTATATTTACCAGCTAGGCTATACAAGGAAGATTATACATTGGGAAATGGTTTGTTTTGCCTTCCTTATATTATTATATACATATTGTTTCATAGTTTGTTGATCTTTTGTTCCCCTTATTCAGTTACCGGATTCATGGGTAGAGGTTAAATTGTGGTAATTGAGCTAAAAGGAGTCAGAAAATTGGGTGCTGAGTCTTGTTTTTTATTGTTTACCAGTGAACATGGTGGTTGTTGTGATTTCTGGGGAGAAATTATGGTCTTAGCTGCTCACTCACTTCCAAGTATGGATCTTTAGTGTTTTGGGCATCTGGGTCATGTTGTCTGTAAGTATTTTTTTTTCTTATTTATTTTTGATCCTCTGTGAGATTTAAGATTGGATATGTTGATCATTTGGGGGAAAATTGCTGATCTTTAATCCTGGCGTAAAGTTGAGATCTTTTGGGCTCCATTGGTTTGGTTAGAGATTTGGAGGAAATCTGGAGGTTTTGAAGAGGATTTCTGAGTTGTTATTATATTTTTGAGGGGTAGGCTTACATAGGCATCAATGTCATTCAAAAGTATTATCCAAGATATGAAGGGGGAGTTTGGGAGCATATCTAGAAAAGGGTTTGACATGAAGTTTGGGTATGGGATGAGATCGAGGTCACACCGGGTAGTCCAGGATATCACAGTGCCAATTGATGCTTTCAAGCAGAGTTGCTGGGCCAACATGCCACCTGAACTTTTGAGGGATGTGCTGATGAGAATAGAGGCATCAGAGACTACTTGGCCTCCCCGAAAGAATGTGGTTTCTTGTGCTGGTGTTTGTAGGAATTGGAGAGAAATTATGAAGGAAATTGTTAAAGCCCCGGAGGCTTCTGGCAAGTTAACATTCCCAATCTCATTGAAGCAGGTATTGTTAGATACTAGCCTGTACTTTCTCTTAAGTATATATAAGTTATTATTTGACTGATTTTTATTCATTTTGTTATGTGTTTAAAGTTTAATCTACAGCTATTCTTGTATTTCCTGGTGGTTTTTGTATCTTCTTCTAGCTCTTGTTTGTATGATATCTTGATATAAAAATTAGTAGTGATAGAACATCACAATTGTGGCAAGATTTAACAATTAGAAAAACTTTAAAATTAGCGCTAAATTGAAAATTTATCTTGGTGTTTAATCAAAAAGCAGGCCAAATCTTGGAACTTGTTTAAGGAGCTACTTTGTTCTTAGTCACTACCTTTTTTTTTTTTTTTTGAAATTTGGTTCCATAGGAATATTTCATGATGTTCATGAACTTAAAAAGACTTCTGGATGCTCTCTAAATTTGGGAAAACATTTTTGTAGAAAATGTTTGATTGAATAATTCTGTGTTACAAGGTTAACATTTGAAGCATCTATTCTCCTTCCAGCAATGTTTAGATTCTCTGGTTAACTATTTTGCAGCCTGGCCCAAGGGACTCTCCCATTCAGTGCTACATAAAACGGAACCGTAGCAACCAGACTTATTATCTCTACCTTGGCTTGAACCAATGTGAGTGTATAAATGTTTTTTTTTTTTTTCCTTGAAGTGCATCTCACTTGAAATGATTTGATATGTGATGTTGCCTTTTAATAGAGATTATTGCTTGGAGTTAAAGGAAACTGATGTCTAGATTCATAGACTCATTAAAAGTTACTCCATTCTTTTTGAGTTGTAAAAGAATATTTTTGCATATGAATTTAGATGATGCTTTTATATGGTTTATAAATGACAATTCAATTTTTTTTCTACACAGTTCTTTCTGAGTAGTTTCATTTGATTAGGAAAAAGATTTAACCATCCATATGCTATATAAAAGCATTACCTAAAATGTGCAAAAAGATTTTGTGAAACTAAAGAAGAATGGAAGGAGTAGTTTCCTTTACCTTTTTGTTAATTTTGGAGAATAGCTTTTTCTTTGGGTATTTCTTCTTAGATGTGAATCTTGCTCTCTTTTTCTTTATGAAATTTTTCACAGCTTCAAATGATGATGGAAAGTTCCTTCTTGCTGCAAGGAAGTGTCGACGTCCCACTTGTACAGACTATATCATCTCTTTAAATTGTGACTATGTGTCAAAAGGAAGTAGTGCCTACATTGGAAAATTGAGGTATTGTTGTCTGGATGGACTAAGTTGTTTTTGTACTCTTTTATCAGACCTAGGACGAAGGGTAACCACTCAATTTTCTCTAACAGATCAAACTTTTTGGGGACCAAGTTCACAATTTATGATGTGCATCCTCCAAGTACAGGAGCAAAAGTTACTAAAAGCCAATCCACTAGGTTGGTTAATATAAGACGAGTCTCCCCAAAAGTTCCGGCTGGCAATTACCCTGTTTCACACATCTCATATGAGTTGAATGTCCTTGGTTCTAGGTAAGATGCTAAAAGAGACTTGATAGGAAACTGAACAATAATTTCTTAAAATACTCTCTCTCTATCAATCTATCTATCCACCTGTCTGTGTGTTGGTAACTGAAACTATATTCTGGAAATTAGAGGCCCAAGGAGAATGCAATGTGTCATGGATTCTATCCCAGCCTCTGCTATTGAGCCTGGAGGAGTGGCTCCCACTCAGACTGAATTTCTGCACAGCAATCTGGACAGTTTCCCATCCATTTCATTCTTTAGATCAAAATCAACTCGAGTGGAGACTTTCGAGTCTGGTCCTTTATCTGGCCAAAAAGGAGTGCTAGTCTTGAGGAATAAGGCCCCAAGGTGGCATGAACAACTTCAATGCTGGTGTCTAAACTTCAATGGACGGGTAACCGTTGCTTCAGTAAAGAACTTTCAGCTTGTTGCCTCTCCAGAGAATGGAGTTGCTGGGCCAGAGCATGAGGACGTTATTCTCCAGTTTGGAAAGGTGGGGAAGGATGTGTTCACCATGGATTATCAGTATCCAATCTCAGCTTTCCAGGCTTTCGCCATATGCCTTAGCAGCTTTGACACTAAGATTGCTTGTGAGTAATCTAAAAGAGGTGTGTATCTAGTCATGACACTTGGACTTCTTTATAGACATTCACTAGAAGTCAGCTATCTGCCACTGGATATATATTTTCATTGTACTTTTAGCAATCTCTATTCTGTTTTTGGGTCTGAAGTAATTTAAGCTTCTAGTTTCTAACTGACAGTTTTTTGGCAGATATGCAGAAGAGTCCATGTGCAAGGTTGTTGTCATGCTGTGACTCAGAATATTCTGCAAGATGGTTTCTAGGTAGTTTAATACATCATGGTTTCTGCATGAGCCATTAGGGTTTGACTATAATTTTAGTTTTTCCCTGTACATAATGTAACTCTTTGTGTCACAAGTGAAAAACGGTGTGTGCTTTGCTAACATACTTTGGCTGTTTGACCGTCAAGGGAGAAACTTGAAGTCTGAACTGCAGAGTGGTTTATTAACTTTGTCCGTGTGAGCTGTTGTTGGAGTCTATTGTCCATTTTAGATGATTGCTTCTGCATCTTTTTTTGCAAAAAAGAATGCGTAATCACAAAATTCTCGCGTTTTTCCTTGACTGATGGGTAATTGTTGCTTGAAGTACTGAAAATTTCAGAAGTTGGTAAGTTTCTCCATAGATGGGGAGTAGAACTATTTTATCCTGCAACTACTGTTAGATGATTGAATGATGTTCTGTAAGCTTTTCGACTGAGTATGAAGGATGTATATACAATTATCCCGACTTTTAACTCCTATCCTGCAAGCTGAGATATGCAGATACTCAAAACTCACACTAACATGGATGCCTACAACTCAAAATTCAGGACCTGTTATTACTGTTGGAAGGAGATTATTACTAGATCATTTCCGTTATTGGCAACAAGATTTTACTTTGATTTTCCATTTTGAGTTGTGTATTTTGTGATCATTCCCTCGCTTGCAGTACCTGGAAAATTTTGGACATCACTTGCATCAGGTACCAAGTATGGTAATGCATGCTTCATGCTGGCCTAAACCTTAAAGATAATGCGCTCAGGGCCTGTGACAGGAAGATCTAGCGATTGGAAATGCACCCCTGGACCGAAGTGATACAATCATCAAAAAAATAAAAAATTCACAATTGATCAAGAGATGGTCCTAGAAGGCAGAGATGGAAATCAAGTTCATCAGCAATACCATAGCGTCTATGTACAAATGATCAAATGCCATACACTTGGTTTTAGTACCAGAACTTACCACGGTGGTATGAGTTGCTTATTGAAAACGGTAAAGTCAAGATCAAGAAAGAAAACAACAGCAGATTTCAAGAGTTTTTATGATGAGGCACAAAAATGAAATGACCTAAGATCAGCAGGCTCAGAAGGGTTGGGGAGGACCGCCAGGGCCGCCAGGTCCACCAAAGCAGTCTTGTAGCAGCCAACAGCAGCAGAGAGAATAGAAGCTGCAGCCCAGAACAATTGAGAATGATTTACTTGAGAAGAATCCAGGGTGAATATGGGAACATCTGACAATCAATCTGAACTGGGAAGGAGGTAAGTACTTACCAGGAAGATATCATGTTGGCTAAACCATTAGCAAAGCCGCCCAAAGGGCCACCAAATACAGGACCCCAAGGACCTCCAGGACCCCACGGACCGAACGGACCTCCGGGACTTACACCCAACCCTGGTCCCCAACCAGGACCAGGACCAGGACCAGGACCCCCAGGTTCAGGGCCCCAGCCGCCAGGGCCTCCCGGTCCTCCAGGTCCCATCGCTAAATTCTCAACTTTCTAATTACCACCACCAGGGCAAAGACAGATTACCAGACAGCGAGATCCCTCTAACTTCAAACGCTTCAAAACAAGACGCCAGGCCGATCCTCCGAAGATTTTTATAGAGTTTTTTATCTGACGAAGCTATATATTTTTTTTTTTGTTAATGAAAAAGACAGAATCATATAATATAGGAGGGTTTTTTCCATTTTTCCTTTTTTGTAAGAACAAAGGCAATGACATCTTGGATAAGGTAAGAGTACAAACAAGCACCTTCTCTGCCCTACGTAGCTAACATCCAATATTTAAAATTGGAAAGCAACACACGGCATCATTGGCATGTGATTCTTGATATATACAAAAAAATATTATAGTTAGTTACGTATATTTTTTAATTAAAAATTTATTTTATATTATAAAACAATGAAGATTAAATAAAGATTAAGATTTTTAAAATTAGGTTTTTTTTTTTCATTTAAGAGTTTTTATTTTGTAATTCAAAATAATTTGTACTATAAAATGACATACCTTTTTTAATTATTGCATTTAAAAATATTAGTTTTATTTATTTTTTTGACTGTTAAGAATATTCATAATTGTAATTTTTAGTTAAGACAAAACCATATAATATGAGAGATTTTTCTTTTCACAAAATACTCAAATCTACTCTCAAAATATAGTAACAGGGACAGATCCACCTTTAAACAAAAAATGGTGACAAATCCATCCATAAAGTTTTTGACTTGGATAAATCACTCCAAATTTAACGTGTGACATCATCTGATATCAATAATTTATTAATTTGACGTCATCTGACGTCAGCAATCCGTTAATAAATTAATGAATTGCTGACGTTAAATAATGTCATACGTTAAATTTAAGGTGATTTGTCCAAGTCAAAAATTTTATAAGTGAATTTGTGCTTATTTTTTGTTTGGGGTGAATCCGTTCCTACTACTATACTTTGAGGATAAATTTGGGTATTCTACTTTTTTCTTTTTTAGTTTTTCAAGAACGTAGGCAATTACTTCAGAGGAAAGGTCAGAGGAGTACAAGAATCTTCCCTGACCTAGGACCCTAGCATCCAATATTTAAAACTGAAAAGCAATAAACGGCATGAATGGCGCACGGTCATTGCTAGCACAAAAATATTATCATTATATATTTTTTAAATTATTATTTCTAATAATATTAATTTTATTTGAATATTTTTTTTTGAATATATTCAAATTATTTACATGTATTAAGTGAGAAAAAAAAAAGAGTTTCATGGAATTTGAACATATTACTCACAAAAAATGAAAAATTATAACTCAAAATTTATGTTATTGAATCAGAACGAACTATTCTTGCATCTTTTGATTATTAAGAATATTTATAATTGTGATTTTTATTTTACGGTAAATTTATATAATACAAAAGTATTTTTTTAAATAAAAATAATTGTTTGATACTAAGTAATTTAGCGGTCCTTATCCTTTCTATAAATATCAAAACAATAATATTTTAAATTTTATACCTAAATCTTCTCCTTCTCAAAATTTGCCTTGCTCAAGAAAATGAAAATAAAAATAAAAAAGAGGCAATTGCTTCGGAGGTAAGGTAAGAGGAGTAAGAGCACATAGGCCCCTCGCATCTAATATTTAAAAATGAAAGGCAACACGCGGCATGAATGGCATATGCTTATTGCTATTGCTACGCACAAAAATATCATAACTACCTAAGTTTTTTAATTATTATTTTTAAAAAATGTTAATTTAATTTAATTTAATTATTGAAAATACTTAACAACTATAATTTTTAATTAAGATAAAACTATATAATATAGGGGTTTTATTTATTTATTTATTTTTTAAGAATAGAGCAATTACTTCAGAGATAAGGTAGCAAGAGCACAAGTGCTTTCTCTGCCGTAGGTCCCTAACATCCAATATTTAAAATTAATAAAACAATACACGAACATGAATGGCATATGGTTATTGCTAGGCACAAAAATATGATAGCTACAAAAAGTTTTTAATTATTGTTTTTAAAAAATATTAGTTTTGTTTGTTTAATTGTTGGAATATTTAATAATTGTAAATTTTAATTCATAAAATAATTAATATTTATTAGTTGATAAACTCAAATTAATCTATACAAATTGATATTTTCAAAAATAATAACCTATTATTTTAAAAAATTAAATTTATATAATTATAACATTTATGTGTTACAATAATCATAACATATAAGAGCATGAAGAACACCAATTTTTGTATTAATTTTTTTATATAAAGATTAAGATATAAGTTAATGATATATTAAATATATTTTTTATCATAAATTTATATTAAAAAAATAAAAATTAATATTTAATTTATCAACTATTTAATTAAATTCATCACTTACTTGACATTGACATTAAAATTAATATTAATTTTTATAATTTTTTTTATATATTTATAATAAAAAATTACTCTTAATCTTTTCCTTTTATATAAATAGCCAACCAAAAGAAGCTAATATCGGCCAACTACCTCATAAAGAAAGTGGCAAAAACCACTTTGTGGAGGTTCAAATCCAACATTGAAATCGGAAAAGAAAAAAAAAAAAAAGAGCTGAGAAAATTTTAGAGTCCGCTTGTGATTTGATGTAATGTGTCATGACTCATGACTGTTGTTGTTGTTTATCGTCAGCGGCGGAGCTGTGAATATATCGGGAAGGCCCCCCTGTTTTTCAGAAATACTTTAAAATTAGTCTAAAAATCTTTAATTTTTATTATATGTACTATATTATCTTAATTTCTATAAAAATAAATTTTCATAGTATTTGTTCTTAATTACATTCCTAATTGAATATTAACATGACAATTACTAAATATTTAATATGATTCATTAAACATATAATTTTTTTTTTTGTAATCTCTAATAATTTTTGCCAAAAAACTTTTAAAATTTTTAACATTTCTCCTCCCTGTACTCCCTCATGCTTTGTTATTTTTGGAAAAATCCTTGATTTTTTTCAACTTTTGTAGAACTTAGAATTAGCCTAGAATATTCAATTGAATTCACAATAATTTGTTAGTTTACAAAGTCAAAGATTAAAATTTTATCATAAAAATATGTCTGATTTGAAAGAAATGAAGAAAAGTAAATGATTTTTTTTAATTAATCAAATTATAATATTTTTAAATATTATAATCTAATCAGTAAAAAAATCCTTCCTCCTCTCCATTGCCCTTAAACCAAATATACTATAATTTTAGAAATTTTTTATCAAGTCAAACATATTTATTTTATTTTGTCATTTATTACACCAATTTTGTTTATATATTTTTGAGGTTATTACATATTATATATTTTTTGTTTTTATTTTACTCTTTTTCTTACTAATACAATTAGACAATCACTAATCATTAAAAACCTCAAAAAAGCAACATATTTTACATTTAATTATAAAATCATTCTTATATTTTCAATTTTAAAATAATAAATAAATATTTTAAGTGTAAATCTAATCAAATATTCACAAATTTGGCCCTTTCATATTAAATTCTGGCTCCACCATTGTTTATGGTGGATAAGAAAATATAGAGACTTGCCCTCGATAAGAAGAAAAGGTGTTTTTGGGTGTTGGGGCGTCTATTTGTTTATGTATTTTGTTCTCGAAAAAACCATATTAATGTTGATAAATTCTCATTTACATCAGTGCAAGTATAGGGTATCCCAAAGGCTTTGGTGCTATATTAGCTTGAGATACATTAACACTTTGAAGCCAGGAAAAATGGCAAAAATTTTGGGATCTGTTTTGAGATTACTTCATGAGCTGCTAGTTTTCAATTCCACCTCCAAGAAAAAAAAAAGTGTAATAATATATATAATTAATTAAATACTCTTAATAAACCATTTTTGTTTCATACTAACAAGTTAATTCTCTCAAAAAAATCCTAACCCATCTTTTCTACTCCTTTGGGTGACAACCTTCCTAAGAACTTCCTAGGTATGCTTTTCACTTCGGGATTTCTGTAATGATTCTACCTTAAGTTTTCTTCTTTTCTTTAGGTTTTCTATAAGTATCTTTATTCTTCTTGGGTTTCTAATGGAAGTGTTGTTGTAATTAAGGTTGTCAAAATTGAGATTTTATTTAAAATAATTTTGAGTAAGTAAAAT
>BPVZ01000035.1:2409379-2421215 GCA_020521535.1 Rubroshorea leprosula
ATATATATTAACTAATACAACGACGTGACACACCACCAATTTCAAATTTTTATTCAAAATTTTTTTCTCTTCCCTATCATTGCTCAAACAATAAATCTTAAAAGTACATTTAATGTATTTTTTGTATTAATTAATATAAAAAATAAAAATTGATATTAATTTTAATAATTTTATAATTAAATTTATTTAAATGACAATCATATTAAAATTAATATTAGTTTTTATAAATTTTTATATAAATTAATACTACTAAAAAGATATAATAAATGCACTATTAACTTATAATTTAAGAGTACATAATAATTTTTTTTAAATATTTATGATAGATAAAATATTTTTTATTTTATTTATATTATTGTCATTTTTATCTCATAATTAAAAAAATTACTAGTATTATTCTACTTTTATATTTATTGATAAAATAAAAATAAATTCTTTATTTTATCAGTTAAATTATACCGAATTGCTACATAACAATAATTCTTGGATGGGAAGGGTTTTCAATATTACAAGACCCACTCCTCATCTTATGATTATTGTTTTGCAATCTTATATGATTTAAATTACATAAAAAGTTAAATAAACATAATATTGAATTTTTTATTTAATTATAATTAAAGGTAAAAATAAAAAGAAAAATGATATATTAGTATTAAATAAAAAATTTCAATTACTTATATCATAAATGATGAGGTGAAATGAGTAAAACAGGAGACTAAAGAGAGTAATTTTTTTTGAACTTAGGTAATTTAAGGTAGGAGAGAGGTATATTTCATAGTCTTTAGTAAGATCAGAACTCTTAACTTAAAAAAGTCCAAATATTAAAAAGTTAAAGATAAACGATTAATCCTTTAAAACTAGTTCAAAAGTGAGATAAGTGAATAGAAACAAGTAAAAAAAAATTAAAAAATACAATACATTATTATAATAGTAAGGTGCCGTTATGGTTATTATTAATATTTTTAAGTAATTAAAATTTTATATTTTTTAAACAATACTAAAAATATTAATTTGTTAATTAATTTTAATTTTTCAATTAATAAATATTAATTAAATTAAAAATAATATTTTTATTATTTTTTAATTTTAATAATTATATTATTATTATAAATTATTATAACTGAAATAATATTATACAAAATATTGAAGAAAACACTGTAGCTGTAGTGCTGAACTGAATGATTGCCGATGTCAAATTGAAAGACTGTCATGTAGTCATGTAAATGAGATTTGGAAGGAATCATTTTTCCTCTTCAGTACTTTATTATATTGTCAAAAAAAAAAAAAAAATCTCCTTTATTATGTGGTCCCCGCTGTATCCGATCCCTCAGATCCAGCCGTGCGACGCGAATCATGAGATTCCACCACCCCCTTCACCATCACTCACTTCCCCTACACATCATAACACTTTATCACTTCCCTCCAATCAGACAACACTCCTAAAATCTCGTCCACTCATCTCACGATATTTTGAATTTTCTCGGGTCTTTTCGCCCACATCCACCCGTTTTCGATGGCTCCGCTTCTTCGCCAACGGATAAGATCTCTCTTCCCACCGCTCATCGGACGGCATCAATCAATCATCCTCCACGTGTCCCCTATCATCACCATTCTTCAGTTTCCCCACACATGACCTACTTAACCCGAGTTAAATCTAACCCTTCTGAGGTTCCCAAAAAAAAAAAAAAAAATCCTTACTTTATTTTTCTTGTCCTAAACTTCATTTCCTTTCCACGGCTCTCAGTCTCATAAGTCTCTTTCTCTTTCTTTTTCTGTAACTATAAGCTCTTTTAATGGCGTCTCAGATCTAAGACCACCGGAGACCTTACCCAAAGCAGAACAAGTGTTTCCTGCTGTACTTGCTTTGAAATATTTCTCCATTTTGCTTTACTAGTCGGGATTGATGCAGAGAATAATGACTTGTTCGTTTCCGGAGGAGATGCTGGAGCACGTCTTCTCGTTCATACAATCGGATAAGGATCGGAACGCGATATCGCTGGTGTGTAAGTCGTGGTATGAGATCGAGCGGTGGTGTAGGAGGAGGATTTTCGTTGGGAACTGTTATGCGGTGAGTCCGAGAATGGTGACCAGGAGGTTCCCGGATGTGAGATCCGTGGAGCTGAAAGGGAAGCCGCACTTCGCGGACTTCAATCTGGTGCCCGACGGCTGGGGCGGGTACGTTTCCCCGTGGATCGTTGAGATGGCGAAGGCGTACCCTTGGCTTGAAGAGATTCGGTTGAAGCGGATGGTAGTTACTGATGATAGCTTGGAGCTCATCGCCAAGTCGTTCAAGAATTTCAAGGTCTTGGTGCTCTCGTCTTGTGAGGGGTTCTCCACTAATGGTCTGGCTGTTATTGCAGCCAATTGCAGGTTTGCTCTTTAATCTATTTCTTCTGGATTTGTTTGTTTTTATTTAAGAGGATGTAATTACTTCAAGTCTTAGTCTGATTGTGGTGTTAATTTTGGAAATACGAAGGAGTTATTGCAGTGGCTCCATATTCTTGACCTGCATTTTGTTTTCGTCCTTTCTGTTTTGAGTTTTATGCTCAAAATGTTGTCTTTTTATTGTTTTTGGTGCGAAATCGTGGAAATGGTGTTTTATGCGCAAAAAAAGGACAAGACTTTTCTTTGTTTTATGTTTCAAGATGGAATGGTATCTCGTCATGGAATTGAAATATTGAAATGTGATTTCAGTGTCTGCTTGTGGTTTCTTTGGGTTAAGCTTCCAGGTTTTGCCTGCATATTTGATCTGTGGACCTTCATTTCTCCTTATGGTTGCTCGCTTGTCTCTGTTCCTGCTTCTCGCAGATCGAGTGGACCATGAAATTGTCTTCTTTCCCTTTTTCCTCCATAGAGTATCTTACGTAGAAGGTCTAGTGTTGACTACTGGGTTTGCTTTATTTTTATTGTTTTGTTTGTTATGGACGAATTTGACCTATGATGGTCGGTAGATTTTGGATGGTTTCTTACTGGAAAATGTGGGTTTCTTTTGGATTCGTGAAGCCAGATTCTCTCCTTCTTGAAGTTATGATAGCTGAAAGATGATAGATCTCTTTATTTTCCCTCCTTTCTCATGAACTACCTTTCATCGCCGTTGTACATTCTGATGGTTTGGTTTTCAGTATTGGGGGGAGCACCCTGAATGCTTATGCGAGCAAGTCTTAGAATTTTGGAATCTTAGATTGGAAATTTTGGCTTCTTCAGTTTGACAACTATGGTTGACTGAGTGGTCAAACAAGTAGGGAATATTATATGACTTTCTTCTCTTGCAAGCGAAATTGTAAAAAGAAGGAAATTACTGATGTAGTGTAGTTGTTTTCAATTTTCAGTGACAAAGACAGTGGTGAAGGTCTATGTCTGTTCAACAACTTAGATATCTTAGTTTTGAATTTTCTCATTTCCTTAATGACATTTTTTTTTTCCTTCGGAAGTTTTAATTAAATATATTATTATCTGACTCCTGCTGTTCATTAATCCTGCGTTCTGATGTTGCAGGTACCTTAAACAGCTGGACTTGTGGGAAAGTGAAGTGGAAGATTTGAGTGGCCACTGGCTTAGCCATTTTCCAGAGACGTGCACTTCCTTGGTGTCCCTCAACATTTCATGCTTAGTGTCTGAGGTAAGCTATTTGGCCTTGGAGCGCCTAGTAAGTAGATGTCCCAACCTGAGGTCTCTTCGACTCAATCAGGCTGTGCCCTTGGATAGAATTGCCAACCTACTTCGCCGTGCCCCACAATTGGTAGAATTTGGAACAGGTGCCTACTCTTCTGAGTTCCGCCAAGATGTCTTCTCAAACCTGGCTGGAGCATTTGCGGGCTGCAAGGATCTGAAGAGCTTGTCTGGGTTTTGGGATGCTGTACCAGCTTACCTTCCAGCAGTTTACTCTGTTTGCTCTGGGTTAACATTCTTGAACCTGAGCTATGCCACTGTCCCAAGCCCTGATCTTACCGACCTTGTACGCCGATGCCCAGGTTTGCAGCGTTTATGGGTAAGCTTATCATCTCATTTTTGGGTTATCATTAGTCTTCTTTTGTACCTTACTTGCTTCTTTTATTTTTTTTTCGCATAAATAAACTGGACTGCTAATTATAATGAAAATTTAGCAAGTAACAAGAGTTAATTCTAACCTTTAATAGTTGATCACGCATTTGTGATCTGATGATCCTTGTCAAATTCTTTTGTTTTTGAATCATACATATTGCAATAAATCAACTAGATAAAAATCCAGCACTAAATGCTTTTCTTTTCTTTTTCCTTTTTCTCTAAAACATATAAATTTTGTTTACAGGTACTGGACTACATTGAAGACAGTGGCCTTGAAGCCCTTGCTTCGTGTTGCAAGGACCTCCAAGAATTACGAGTGTTTCCATCAGAACCATATGAAGCAGAACCAAATGTATCCTTAACAGAACGGGGCCTTGTATCTGTTTCTGAGGGTTGTCCGAAGCTGCAGTCAGTTCTGTACTTCTGCCGTCAAATGACAAATGCTGCCTTAGTCACAATTGCCAAGAACAGTCCAAACTTAACTCGTTTTCGCCTTTGTATAATTGTTCCATACACCCCAGATTACTTGACCAGTGAGCCCCTTGATGATGGTTTCCGAGCTATTGTGGAGCACTGCAAGGATCTCCGGCGCCTTTCACTCGCTGGTCTCCTCACTGATCGTATGTTTGAATATATTGGAACATATGCGAAAAAGTTAGAGATGTTGTCTATTGCTTTTGCTGGAAATGGTGATTTGGGGCTCCATCATGTGCTGTCTGGGTGTGAAAGCCTCCGGAAACTGGAGATTAGGGACTGCCCCTTTGGGGACAAGGCTCTTTTGGCCAATGCTGCAAAGCTGGAGACAATGCGATCCCTTTGGATATCTTCTTGCCCTGTGAGCTATAGAGCATGCAAGTTGCTTGGTCAGAAGATGCCGAAGCTGAATGTTGAAGTTATTGATGAGAGGGAATCTCCAGAGTCAAGGCCTGAATACTGTCCAGTTGACAAACTTTATATCTATAGGACCATTGCTGGACCGCGGTTTGATATGCCTCCTTTTGTTTGGACCATGGATGAGGATTCTGCAACATATAAAGTGCCTCAAGCCCTTTGAATGCCTCCGGGAATGGATATAGCAGGTACATGCTCCTTATGCTATTCATTGTTCCACATTTCAAATTTTTGTAGCTTAATATAATTGCAGACCTGATTGGATAGGGGACGTAATATGGGAAGGTATACAGATGCTCGAGAGCTCGATTGCCATTCATTTTACCTTGGCTGAGCTATTGGATACCGAATATTGATTAATAAATTGAGGAGAACTCCAGTCTCTATTGTTGTTGTGTATTATCAGTCTATTAATTACCTTGTATACAATTTCCAACTTATGGATGTTTATGTATTCGTATCACCTGTTTTCTAAGTAGTGATCATCCCGATTGACTATGTATGTCATTTATAATCTTATTATTGGGGAGAAATAAAATTTCAGAGTTACGTACACATCTGAGTTTATATGATGCTTGCATATTAAATTATCGACATTGTCTTCTACTTCTCTCAGTTTCTCAACTTTGGATGCTCTTAGCCGGGAATCTAGTTTTCTGTTTTGGTATCTTCGCCTCTAGAATTTGGTTGCTTGGACCTTGAGATTCTAAAGTTTGCAAAGTTTCTATATGATGTGTGAAACGAGCGGCTGAAACTCTCTGAAAGGTTATACCAATGAGGTGCGTTTGCCTTCTGGCAGTTCCGCGTTTAACTTGATACTCTTACCTCTTCCACATGCAGACTAGAGATTCTACGGACTGTCCTTTCTTGAATTCATGACAAGACTCTTGTTTTGGTTTTGTTTTTTTTTTTTTTTTTTCAAAATTTGAATCCAAGTTTAAAAAATATTGATGATCAAAATTTCTAACAGGGGAAGCGAGAATTCTTTCATATGACACGGCAATGTGCTTTTTATTTATTTATATTAACTTTTCGATATTTAAAATCACATTAGCTTTTGATTAATATAAAGTCGAGTTTGGATAGATATCATAAGAAAAAAACTTTTTTTACTTTTAATTTTTATTTATAAAATTTAAATTTAAAATTTTATTTAAAAAAATTATTTTTTTACTTAAATTAATAAATTATCGATTAACATAAAATATATAAAATATTTAGACCAACAAGTTATTGGTTAATATGAAAATGTGTTCTTATTTTAATAAACAAGAATACTGTAATGTAAAATTTATGTTGTATATACTGTTAAAGTGACAGGGGAAGCGAGAATTCTTTCATGTGACACGGCAATGTGCTTTTAATTAACTTTTTGATATTTAAAATCACATTAGATTTTGATTAATATAAAATTGAGTTGGGTTTGATTCATAAGAAAATTTTTTTTTAACTTTTAATTTTTATTTATAAAATTTGAATTCAAAATTTTATTTAAAAAAATTATTTTTTTACTTAAATTAATAAATTATCGATTAACATAAAATACTTAGACCAACAAGTTATTGGTTAATATGAAAATGTGTTTTTATTTTAATAAACAAGAATACTGTAATGTAAAATTTATGTTGTATATACTGTTAAAGTGAAATTCTCATTGGATGAAAAAATATCTTTACGGATCAGACTAGATAAGTTTGAAAATTTAAAGGAAACACTAGAAAAGTTTTGAAATTTTACTGGACAGAGTGAGAATGTAAAATAGGAAAAGGGGAAGATTTCACTTTATTTGGTTCCAACTCCAAATTAATGAAGGGTCTCCTGGCCTCGACTGCTGCGCCACGTGTAGTAGATTCGTCGACTGTCTATGGCTGCCTACACCCCTCCCTTTTGCTAAATTCACGCTTCTCTTTTTTCTTCTCTCCCCTACCCAAATCACCTGCTCTCTGATCCATCCCCAAAAAAGCCTGCTTTCTGATCTGAAGCCATCTGCACAGATAATCCACTACATTACCATCATGGGACAGAGGGAGTACTACCTAGTTAAGGTTAAGATCCTAATTTCTCATAACTTTAAGTTTCAGCTGGTTTTAGCCATATATATTGCTTTTTTTAGTAAGTACAAATTTTAAAATGTAGGAGATTTGAACCAATATTACATCGGTTAGTGTACACCTTTAAAACTAATTATAAATTAGTCGACTCACAAGAGCAGGTGTTAGCCATATATATTGCGGAAAAGCTTATCTTTTTGTCTATTACTTTATTAAATTTGTAGGTTTTAATTATTTACTTTATATTATAATACTTTTAACCCTCACCTATTAAAATTAAAAAAAAAATAACTCTCATTTTATAATATTTCATTAGTTCTATTAACTAACTGTTAATTCTGTTAACTGATTATTAACTTTGTTAGTTGAAAGTAAGTTTTTACCAGTTAATAATCAATTAATAGAGTTAACAATCATCTAATAGAATAGTTTTATTAATTAATTATTAACTCTATTAGTTAGAAAAAAAATTTTATCAGCTAACATTCAGTTAATGATCAACTAATAGAGTTAACAGTCAGTTAACAGTCAGTTAACAAAACTAACAAAACTAACAAAATATTATAAGTGATGTTATTTTATTTAATTCTAATAGATTAGGGGTTAAAACTTATAAATCTAATAATATAAAAGGTTAAAAATAAGCCTTTGCCTATATATTGTAGGTTGAGACTTCATGTTATATTGTTATATTTATAATTTGAGAAAAATGAAATTTTGTATGTTATGATATTTAAAATGTTAGAATTTTTATGAAATTATTTAAATATATTTAATAAATTTTTTATGTAAATTTATTAATTGTATATTTGAATTGAAAGAAATGAAATGGAGAAAAAAGAAAGGAAATAAAAAGGCAGGGAAGAAAATTTTATTCTTGCATTTCCTTCTCTATTTTTCAATTAGATAAATAAATAAATTAAAAAAAATTAAAACAAAGGACTTTCTTTCCCCAGACGAAATATATTGTATGGATATTTAAATAATTTTATAAAAAATTTTAACATTTAAATTCTCAAAACATTTTAGTTTTTTAATATTTCTTGTAATTTAGTTCAAATCATATGTAATTTTTCAAAAAAAAAAAATTTATAGTTGAGCACAGAACGGACTCAAAACTACTATTTCCTAAAATTTAACCCAAAAACATGTTTATTGGGCCATGATGTACACACGTTGGGAGTATTTATGGAGAGCATCATTTATATTCTCCTGATGATTGTTGCCGATTTCATCTGTCTCATTATGATATCACACACACAGAGACAGAGTAAGTAAATGTGTATTGATGGCAAGACAGAGGTAAAGAGTAAAGACATGAACAGTTATGATGAATTCACTAAAAGTGGGGGGAAAAAAAAATAAAAGAGAAAGGTAAAGGGCAAAAAAAAAAAGGCCCACTTCCTTGGCCTCTGATAAAATGAAACAGGGACATCTCAGGTCTAAAGTGGACCTAATTAGAGAATCATTGATTCTCTGCATCGTGCCCTTCCCCCCCCCTTCTCCAATAATAATTGGTCTGCATGATTCCCTTAGCTTTTTATACTGCCTTCTTTTTTAATTTCAGTATGGATTTAATTTTTGATTCTTTTATTTTACAATATGAAAATAAAACTAAATTATTAAATAAAAAAAATTAACATTTTTAATATTAAAAGTTTATATTTTATTTAATATTATAATTATATAATTTAATACAATTTAAATTATATTTTTTTCTTAATTTTTAATCAACAACTATAGAGAAGGCGGAGGAGAATTCTTTATTATTATTTTTTTAAAGAGAAGTGACGGTCGGTAGTGGGATGATTTGATATCGGTTTGAGAACTTACTTGGGGGCCGAATAATATAAGCCGAAACCATCCTGGGAACTGATTCATAGGACCACGTGAGTCACACGCGATGATCAATGGCTACAAAAATGTTCGGCCTGTTTGTTTATTAAAGAAATTAAGACATTTTGTTATAAAAATGATAGATATGATAAAGTTAAAATTGACATGATAGATATGGTAATGTTTAAATTTATATTATATTTTATATATTTAATAATTATAATTAAATATCCAAACATTTTGCTAAGATGTTAGAAAATAAATCATTTTTTTAGAAATATTATAATTATAATATCATATAAAATTTTAAGTTTATAATCTTGATGTCGTATTGAATTAATGTGACGTATTTGTTTACACCATAAATTGTAAAAAGTTAAGATCATGTCATATGTTAAATATTTTAAATGGACGAAGGAGATTTAGTTATGTCAGATATGCAATTCTGAGTTCCATGACATATCAGATATCATATAAAAAAGAAGAAGATAAAAAGATAAAATTTTATCTTTTGGTTGCCTATTTGAGTCAAATTGGGTTTGTTTTAGCTGAAATTTAAGAGATGGTTTCAGTTATAGTTGTACGTTAGTTGGTAATGGGACAGGTGACGAAATCTGGAAAGAATTCTCTCTCTGTCAATTGCTAAGGTGTTCTCCTTCTTAAGGAAACTGCTTATGATTTGTGTAACTACAAAAAGTGGGGAGTTGCAGCAAGGGAAAAGGGAAACAAAAGGAAAATTTTTGAGGATAGAACACACAGCTTGCCTTATACAAAACTTAACAAAATTTTCAAACTTTTAATTTCTCAGTGATTACTCACTTTAATTTATAGATTTTGAATTTCAACATAATTCCCAGTAGATTTAGGTTGTTTTTCATCATTCCAGTAGTCATATTAGTTCGAGTATTTGTTTCAGTAATTTCGTTTTATGTAATGAATATCAAGTTTTGAATTTGTACAAGGTACTGTTCCTTTTTTGACTAGTGTAAATTTAATATTTATGATAAGTAGCATTTTATCAAATGATTACTTATATGACGTTTACGCTTCTTCTCAACTTCGAGCATGTTAATTTAGTCATTGTTCATATTTGTTTTAATGTTTATTTAGAGTTAGATATCCAATTCTATAGTAATTTAATTTTCAGATCTGTCTGTAGATAGTAGTTTAATTTGACAATGAATATGTTTAATTTAATTTGGGTATATTTTGTTCTCGCAAGTTTATTTTAATTTGTATGCCATTTAATTCAATTAGGATTTGTTAACTTTAATTTACGGAAGTGTTTATGTCCTTGGAATTGTCCAAATCAAATTTAGTAACCCATCATGTAGGAACTAAGAAGGCATTTCTCCTTGCAAATCGTTTGTAGGTGTAGATTTTAATTTTAAACCAACGTTCTTCTTATCATCTACAAAGAGGTTGATTGTGAGGAAGAAAAGGATCGTTAGAAAAAAAAATTTTTTCTTTGCTTTCAATAAAGTAAGTGGTACGTCCGCATCCAGATTCCACTTTTGTGAAATCATATGAGGTTGATTGTGAGGAAGAAAAGGATCGTTAGAAAAAATTTTTTTTTCTTTGCTTTCAATAAAGTAAGTGGTACGTCCGCATCCAGATTCCACTTTTGTGAAATCATATGAAGATTTTTGAGGAAATAGTAACATTAAGAGGATAATTAGATACAATATTCTTCTTATCATCTACAAAGAGGTTGATTGTGAGGAAGAAAAGGATCGTTAGAAAAAAATTTTTTTTCTTTGCTTTCAATAAAGTAAGTGGTATGTCCGCATCCAGATTCCACTTTTGTGAAATCATATGAAGATTTTTGAGGAAATAGTAACATTAAGAGGATAATTAGATACAATATTATAAGTGAATTTATGAATGAAAAAAAATTAATTATATAATAATACATCATATTATAAATTTATAATATTATGTAACATTGTAATTATATTATTTTTTGTTTATAAATTTCTTACTTTAATTTTTATGTGAAAAAAGGTAGAATTTCTTAGTTTTAACTTTCAGTACATGTTTAGCAACGTCGTTTACCACTGTATTTCTCCGCGTCAAATTAATTGTCTTATTGACTTTTTTCCTTTTATATGGCATAAAACTCAGAATTAAAATTTCATAAACTTTAATCGGTAATTTTTAAATTAAAAAATATTTTATGATTCAAACTGTTTTAGATGGTAAAACTACGAGCTCATTCCTAAGACTACGATGAGTTGGGTTTCAAGTCGTTGCCGTGTTGTCGTTGTGGAAACTGAAGTCCACATTTGGCAGCCACGGACCCTTGATAAAAACGTGTAAATCTTCCAGGACCGTTCGAATTAGGTGCGTAGTTGACTTGACTGGACTTGACTTGAGTAAAGGAAATAGAAGGACCTGGGGTTAAAATGCCCTGGCACTAGCATTCATTTGTAGTTCCTGTCGAGACACAACCGGGGCAACAAGAGCTCATATTGGAGATGGCGAAGATGGTCTGCTCAGAATTTAGTGAAGGTGGTTTGAATCTCAATGGGATTTTCCTAGCACTGCTTATAGCTCTTATCCTCATGGCCCTCTGCTCCCCTCCTCCACGCCGGGCTATTGTCGTGGCACGTCGTATTCACTGAAATGGTTTCTGATCTCAATTTCTAGAGTTTTCCTCAGTCTCCAAAAGAAACTGGGGATTGTCTCCTGCCATCTCGTTTCGGTTTGATGGACATTTCCCACCATAGTTTTGTTTGTTTTTCCTTTTCTTTTCCTTTTTTTTTTTTCGTTTTTTTAGAAGGAAGGTTGGATAGGCTTTTTCAGGATTTTTTTTTTTTTAGGGGGTGTGGTGTTTGACTAGGGCTGGGCACTATATCATAAATGTCACAATTACCATTGTACCATACCATTATCAATGGAAACGGTATGGTAAATTGTCATATGGTAAGTCTAAATGATAATATGGTAATACCATTTAGACCTGTGATACGATATTGGTATTGGAGGTCATTATCATTTTTACCATATGATTA
>BPVZ01000035.1:2449245-2480950 GCA_020521535.1 Rubroshorea leprosula
TTATTAAGCATTTTTAATTTTTTTAATATTAATTATGACAATTTAATTAACAAGACATTTTGATTTTCCTCAAGGTTTCATTAAGGATTTTTGGTAATTTTAATACCTAAATTTCACTTTTTAATGCAACTATATTGAAAAACATTTTGGAAAGAGAAGTTTTCTTTGTTGTTATTGTAAAATAAAGATATAGACAAATAAAAGCAGACCCCCATGTGACCCAAGCGACCATGCTGCCCTTACGTAGCAGATGGTCTGCACCCTTTCAGCAGTTCAAACTTCTCCACTAACAGATACTAACAATACCTCTAACCAATTTTTACTATAAAAAAAAAAAATATATATATATATATATAGACAAATAGAAGAAGTATGAAATGTAAAGATACAATCAGAGACAGAAACTTTAAAGAATTTTATTCTTTTTCTTTCTTTCATATATTTTTCATACAAGTTATAAATCCTATATCAAATTAAAAGAATAGTAGGAATTACAAGAATTATATAAGAATGATCACCATGTAAATAGATGAAAAAATAAGTGTTAATCACTATAATATAAAATGCATAAATTCGGTGTTCATCATCTTTATATAAATTTATTAACACTTTAGTTAAGATACCAAAGTCACAGAAAATGAAATATTCTTATTTGTTTATTTGACAATGAATTTTCTCCAAATTTTAAATTTTCCTTCCTCTTAATTTTGCGGTAGGAATTAGGATGGCATGGACAAGATCCCAAGTCCTTCAACCAGATAGAGGAAGCTGAAAGATACTTCCTCTGAACAAGAAAACTTGATTTCGTTGGAGGTAGGTCCTCTGAGTAAATTAGGAATAGCGGGACCTTCCCTAAGTTCAAAGGTCAAATACATTGCCTGGAATCCTATTTAGTAATTTCAATAATTTAACTACATTTTATTTATATAGCCTGTATGAAAAAAAAACTATTAAAACAAAAGTTTTTTATATATTAATAAAAAATTATTTTATGATTTAAATTATTTTAAATTATAAGGAGATAAAATTTTGTAATATTAGTTTTTTTTTATTAAAAAACTCTTATTTTACAAATTAAAATAATTTAAATTATAGTACAACAACCTTATTAATAATTATTAATAAAGAGAAGTTTTTGGTTGTTGTTTGGTTAATAATTAATTTTTTTTTCATTATTTTAGAACTTCCTTCCTCTTAATTTTGCTGTGGGAATTAGGATGCGAAATTGCGGACCGAATTTCTACTTTATGGGTCCTAATTCTCTGTGATGGGACCTACATAAGGGTCTGGAACTTTCCCGTTCATTGCTTGCCACATCAAACCAGCTCAAAATGTGTTTAACTGTGTCGTTCTACAATTAGCTAAGAAGAACATTGTTAGTGTTTACAATAAAAAAAGAAAAATTAATAATTTATTGATTTAAATAAAAAAAATTATATTTTTTTGAGCAAATTCATAAAGGACCGGATTCAAACTGTTGTCCTAAAAATAGGATAATACACTTATACGTAACATAACATTACTGAATGCAAAAGTCCAAATACTAAATAAAAAAATAAATAAGTAAGTAAGAAGTTTAGTTTCTTATTTTTATGCAGGTTACATCACAAAGACTTACGAGCCATAAAGTAGAAATTTGGTTCGCAATTTCGCATCCTAATTCCTATTCTTTGCTTGCCACGTCAAACCAGCTCACGGTGTGTTCAACCGTGTCGTTCTATAATTAGCTAAGAAGAAGATTGACGAGGGTTCACAATAAAAAATAAAATTAATGATTTATTGATTTGAATAAAAAAATTTTAATTTTTTAAAATAAAATTTTAATTTTTTAAAATAAAATTTTAAATTCGAATCTTATAAATAAGTTTTTTTTTTTAGATCTAGTTCGATTTTTATCCTACATTAATTGAGATCAAATCTAGTTTTAAAAAATTGAGAGGTTATTATAAAAAAAATAATAAACAAAGAGGAAAGTGGAGGCCATTACAGTCATTCTCCTGTACTTTGGTTTTTTACTCCAATAATAAAAAATTCTTTAGGACGAGATTTGATATTAGTTCTCGTGCAAGATTTTACCGACTCAACAACCTAACAATTTGAAATACTTTACTCTTTAATATTTTGATTTTCTTTCGTGTTCAATCATTTGGAGTGCTTTTTCTTCTTCTTCTTCTTCTTTATGTGTGTGGAAAATTTGTGGTTTGTCCTGTTGAGTATCATGTATCAGTCTGTCATTTTCATGGAATATATCGAAATATATATTTGGTCCATTTTGTGTCCATGCATTTCTGCAAAGCAAAGCAAAGAATATATTGTACATGTTGAGAAGAAGTCGATTGTGACACCCACGATTGCCTTCGGTGATAAAGGGAGAAGGGGTGGAGAAAGGTAGATTGAAGGGATCGAAAGTGTTTGGTTCAAAACAAGCTTTATATGTACAAAAGATCCTATTCTTTTATTCCTTTTGTTCTTCGCTTTGCTTAGTGAATGTGATATGTATGAATTTAGGCATCATTGATAATATAGGAAAAAAAAAATTACTAGCTTAACTTAACTATGTTTAGTTTTGGCAATAATCTGCATTTTTTTCTCTTATAATAGGAAATGGACTACATTTGATCAAAAGAAAGCTAATATTGGAATATATATCAGAATAAGATTTTCATGTTAGTGCATGAAACAAGGTACAGCAGGTATACTTTAAAATACAATAAGGAAGTCATTTGGTGTGTCCTCTCCTCTCTGATCAAAACAATGCAAAGGCCGCAACACTGGCAGAGGTTGATTTATAAGACTGACGACAAAGCTTCACTGTCAGAAAGTTGCACCGTTTCAACATTGCGTGATTTCTGGCTCAGCATTTCAGCATGATGATTTTGCTCTTTTACTTCATTAATATCATGCATATGCTTGTCTCCATAAAAATAAAGGAGTCTGCTCTCGACAATGTTAGAGAGGAATGCAATATCTGAAATGTTTTTTGGCCATTGAATTAATTAATTCAGTTAGAAAAGACAATATAATCTTTTCTAGATTAGGGAGAGAGTGGACGAATCCTTCCAGAATTTCAGTGCTTGTATGAATCAATGTTGTCCTATTCAGAAATGTATGCATGAAGCCTCATGATTTTTAGAAGTCCAGTTCAAACTAAATATGTTTACCCGTCATGCATAAACAGGAGTTCAAACTGTACCTTCCATGCAGGATGACTATAATTTCTGGTTTGTTTCCGACCTGTAACAAGGACATTTTCTCATCAAAACTTGGTTGAAAATCATTCTCTTTATTTTCTAGTAGGCCCATGCATTGAAGAAAAAAAATTGCTTTAGACTGTGGCACTCATGAAGATGCTATCAAGATCTTATCTGGTGTACATCGTTTAGATTTTACAAAGTTTAAGCTGTAAGCTTTGATGAAGATATATCAACCACAACTCGAATGCTGCATCAGAAAAAAAGAACAAAAGTAAATTAGATTATAGAGGAAAAGGAAAAGGAAAAGGAATGCAATTCTTTTCTTTATCCATGATAAGGCAAAAGAATCAATGGCTGCAAACAACTAAAAAAAAGGTTAAGAATTTCCCATTTACACTTTTTTGAATGTGGGAGAATGCAACAGGAAGTAAAAAGTTAGAACACATCAAAATTTATCTTCTCTATCCTTTCCAAAAATCTCTGCTTTGGCTAGATTCCACCAAATCAAGCTTTTGATATTCGAAAAGTTCTTTTATGTTAAGCCGTTCGTATTTTTAAATCATAGAGAACTAGTTCCTTTGAAGTTATTCTTCTTAGGATTCCCATACTAAATGACTGATCATGTGGAATAAAATATCAACACGATGCATCGATTATAATAGCCGATCATTTTGTCATGGGCATGTGTTACTGTAAGCTCTTACAGGGCTATGAATGTAACATTTAAATGAAAGATAGCATATTGGCTTCAGAAACAAGGGAGAGATCTATCAATAGCAATCCAGAGATGGAGCAACAACAAGATTTCTCTTCGATTTTGTGTTTCGTTTTAACATCATAAAGAAAGCATACTGGCTTCAGATACAAAGGAGAGATCCATCAATAGCAATCCAGAGATGGAGCAACAACAAGATTTCTCTTCGATTTTGTGTTTCTTTTTTACATCATAAAGAAAGCATACTGGCTTCAGATATAAGGGAGAGATCCATCAATAGCAATCCAGAGATGGAGCAACAAAAAGATTTCTCTTCGATTTTGTGTTTCGTTTTTACATAATAAAGAAAGCATACTGGCTTCAGATACGAGGGAGAGGTCCATCAGCAGCAATCCAGAGACGGAGCAACAACAAGATGCTCTTCGATTTTGTGTATGGTTTTTACACCATAAAGAATTCACTGCCTAAATGCCATACATGGTTTTTCCGGATAAAGAACACTGAGATATCTGATAGACAGAAGAGATATATAATTAATGCTAATTCCATTAATAATAAACAGAGAGATATTACACACTAGACATAAAACTACTCAAGCTACACAATACACAGCTCACTAGATGGCTAATTTAAGCCAATTTTATTCTTCCTCACGGGTACTTATTTCAGCACAAAGCCTGATATAAGGCTTCAGCATAGGGGTAAGTTGTCCACTTAGATGCATGGACATGACTTCATTGGTTGAGCCAACCAGCTTTCCACCAATGAACACAGCTGGTACTGGCGCGTTACACCCCATCCTCATGAGAGCTTTCTCCATTTCCCTGCCTTCAGGGTCTTGGTCAATCTCATGAACTATGGGGTTCACCCCAAGCTCGTGAAATAGAATGTTGACTGCATAACACAGGCAACATGAGCTCTTGCTGAATATTACAACTCCTTTCTCTGAGGCCAGCCTCGTCACCTTGTCCATGATGAATCCTGATAGAATGACTTCTTAGTTTTTTGTGGGATTCTGTAACGAGGATAGAAAGTAACACAGGACAAAGAAATGCAGATTCAGAGATGTCCCAAGGTTACCTATCAAATTCACTTAAAGCATCAGGTCGAATTCAAGCTGAATTTGTTGAATTCGATCCAGTGCTACTAGAGGGTTGGACCAGGTGAAGAGAAAGAGAGGAAAGAGTTCAGAGCTTGAGGATTTTTGAATTTGAGTCCTCGTGTTAGAGTATTTATAGGAACAGCATAGGGTGGACTGCTTTGTTTGAACAAAAACATTCAAAAGAGGGGTTGCTTTCACTTAGATGCCAAAACTAACAAAGTAACTTTTAGGGAATAAAGACACTATGTTCCCAATGGCTGAACAAGTATGAAAACAAAATTTCCTGCCCAAATTACATAAAAATTTAGGAACAGGTGATCATTACAAGCTTATTATCATCTGATATGAAGATTGATTTCTTACTCTATTCAAAATAATAAATGGTCTAAAACAATAACCAAGTTGCAGGATTAACATAACTGATATTGCGGCTTACTGATGATCCCTTTTGGCCTTCTGCAGATTTTGTGGGGATGAATTATATTCTACATAAAGACACAAAAAAAAAAGGTAGAAAATTCTTCAAGGCCAGTCAATTTATACCAAATTCTCGTGATCAACTTCTTTGATCCCTTATAAAGAAAGATTTAGACTGATATTGCAAATGCGATCGCTTTCGGTGGCTGCTATTCTTTCTGTTTCTGTTGTGCCCACCAACTTGTATGACAGATTCCTCCCTACACACATGAGCACTACCAAGCTAATTTCTTAATACAGAGTAGTGCTGCACTCACATGTGTGGGTGAGTATGCAAAAGCCTTCCACGTGCATAACTCTAACCCCACCCCCCCAAATTAAAGATAAGAAAAGGTTTTCCTCAAAGCCATCTAACTGCAAAGAATATATAAATATTAACCATCACTGAGGCTTCATAGCATCCAAGTGTCAATCAAGCAGGTAATGCTGATATATCTGATTTAGGATGCATGAATCTGTTGCATGCATGAGGATGAGAATCCATGTATGCCAATGAATGCATGTGCATCTAGGATGGACCATTCTTAATCTATGCCTAATACAACAAAAAGGATTTTGCTTATTGAATAAGGAGGAGCAGAGGGGAAGCATGAAAAGATGCAGCATCACTTTTTTGTCCCATCCTTAGATAATCACACAATATCACACAGATTGGTATAATATTCTTTTTGGTGCTCACAAGTGACTTACTAAGAGGTGTCTGATATCTGTTTTACAATCTGTACAAGCACTGCTAGAAAGTGAGGAACCAACCAATGAAATTTTGATTTCTGTCCTAAAATTAAACACCTTAATAAGAAAGAGCATTTCATATCTGATAAATGGTGCTAATGGAATTCTTACTTCATCATAGAGAGGGGGGAGGTCACTTTTTGTCAGTGGATAGGATTTATTCTGCAACAGTTTAGGGTTTTTTTTTTTTTTTTTTGTTGGGCCAAAAACATAGGATCAACAGTTTAGGTTGGCACGAAAGGAATTCCATTCAATATTCTCTAGTAGGAATTCTTTATCAAGAGTGTCTGATGGCGGATCCTTATTTAAGGTAATGCATCTTCTATCTTCGTTTCAAATGGGAAAAAACCCTAAAAAGTTAAAAGCTCAAAAATCCATTCTGTTTTGAATTATATTTTCATATCCCAATGGAATGATATGATAGCAGGCATTAAATTGTCTAAGACAGTATATAAACTATTTAAGCCATTCTCATTGAGTGTTTTTTTCTTTTTCAAAAGACAACACACTGAAGTTGGCCAAAAAAAAGACAATGTTGAATGTACTCAAGGAACTCAAGAAAAAGCAAAGCCCTTAATACATGCTTATTTTGACACAGTATTAGAGCTATTATCATATAGCTGCCACTACAATTACTAATGCAGCTTGGGGATAGTTTTTCTTTTTTGTTTGCTAGAACCAGATAGCCTTTGCATCCATGAGCATTTGTTTGAGAGATCCATCTACATGGAGGGATATAACGTCTTTAGCTGAGCCTACAAATTTTCCACCTATGAACACAGCGGGGACTGAGGGATTGCACCCTAGCCCCCGAAGTGCCCACTCCATTTCTCTCCCATTGGGATCTTGGTCAAGCTCATGAATTGCAGGGCTAGCACCAAGTTCATAAAAAAGAGACTTGATGCTGTGGCACATGCAACATGAGGTCTTGCTGAATATCACCGCAGCCTTCTTGGATGCAAGATCTCTAATCCTGTCCATTTGTACAAGCTTTGCTAAGAAATGAAGGAAATCTGTATGAAGAACCAAGAACTCTCTAGTGATGAAGCCAATCAATAAAAGAAGCTCGAAATGAAGTGCGTGGTGAAGACTGAAGAAAAAGTTAAAACTTTGATCTGCAATAGAAGAAAAAGCTAGACAAGTGAGAAGCGTTTGCAGTAGGAAGCTTGCTTTGGTGGACTCTATGATTTCATGTCCTCTTATTTATAAGGGTAGGGAGAGAGTAATGGATTGCATTTATTTAATCATAACAGGAAGCAATAAACAATGGAAAATGGATAAGAAGAAGAAGTTCCTTCAGATATTTGTTCGGATAAGAAAAAATCCTTCCCATGATTTGTTTGATGCTGACATGTTTTAACGAGATAGCATTCAGCAACCTGAAGTGGCCGTACAACTTTGAACAGTATTAGAATAAAAATCAAACACTTTCGGCCTCGGTTGGTAGCATTAGGGGAGGATATTTCCTAAAATATTTATAGGAAAATTATGCCTTTGCAACAGGCAGGAATGATACTTTCATGATATTATATACTAATAATAGTGTCAGGAAAGCAAATTCCAAGCAGTTAACCTGGGAAGGTCAAAGGCTTGAAAAAAGAATCACTTTCTCCTAGACATTTCTTTCATCTTCAAACCGTGCAGGAACATGATAATACTAAATTACTAATTAATCAGAATAAAAGTGCCTCACCTCCACTCCCACCCCAATCTAATAAAGCCTAATCTAATTATTGTTGAAGGCATCTCAGGCGATAGACTTTGGTATTATCATGCCTCATTTGTGATGTGGAATTCATCAGGGGGTACAGGAATTCATCAGGGGGTGGGACTGGTTGGCTGATGTGGAGGAAGATAAGGGTTTATCCAATGCAGCATTGGTCCCTTCCTCAAGAGATTCAAAAAGAATATAGACTGAGAAAAGTGACATTATTATTCATGCATCAGTTAACGTGGGTTAATCGCCAAAGTTGTCAATACCGTATCGGTATATGTATCAATTTTGTTATTGGAACGGTGTGTACCAAATATTGGAATTTTTCACGTTTCGTTTTAGACTTATCGTTATAAACATATATTTTGATAAATTAAATATCAAATTTGAAAATACGGATAAGAGAAACTAATGTTTAAAACCATCATATTCCTATAAATTGAAAACAAGTTTAAAATGACTAATTTTATAAAATATTCATAATTTTTTTCTTTTTTTTTTGAACATTAAATGTGCATATTTAAACAAATTTAACAGAGTAATTGATAAAAAGACTAAAAAAATACATTTGTCATAGTTAATGCACCAAAAAAATATATAAAAAAAATTAAAAGATAAAAATTATGTAAAACATTAAAGTTAAGGACCAAAAATAGAATTTACTCTTTTCAAATTTGAATTGCTTTGTACTGGCACATTTTCAAATTTGAATTGATTTGTACTGACACATTTTTCAGTTTGAATTGATTTCTACCGACACATTTTTTATATATCCACCGGTATGCGGAAATATTAATAGGTATGTCAAAATTTGATCAAATTGAATGAAATTTGATTGAAATGAAATTTGATCTTATACCATCTCGAATTAATGAAAAAATCAATATATACCAATTATACCAGTCGGTACGAAATGGTATTAATAACTTTGCTAATTGCGGTTTGAATTTCTTCCTTTTGTGCTAATAACCACAATGGTCAGAGTTTCTCCCTAGGGATAATCTCATTAATATCGCATTAGTTTATCATGGATTGGTGTCAACAAAACAATCTTGATTACCCTGCACTGTCAACTGCAGGGGAGTTAAGGAATCTTTTGAACTTATCCCTACCAAATACATGGAAAATGATCCTTGGGAAGATAGGAAAGCCAATGCTGTTGTGGCATCAACTCTCTAATTGATAAAAAGAATCAAAAAAGAGAAGTACCTACTTTGCCTCAAAAAGAAAAGCCGAATCTTGATTAGGGATAGGCTGCATCTTCCTCCCTTTGTTCTTCACCGTCTCTCAAACTCTGCAGGAATCCTTCACAGAGAAGTTTGAGCCCGAGAACTAGCCACGCACTCACAAACAAATTTTCATGGAATTAATTCATTAGTCATGGAAAAATCTATAACCTCATCATGCATTCAGGTTTTATGTGCATCTCATACATGGTTCATCAACAAGAACAAATGAACTTCTTTAGGGCTGATCATGCTTGAACGACACAGCATGGTATCTTTCTCCATGAAGTGGCGAAATTACTTTTTCATGCATTTTTGGGTAGGCTATTCTTTTCCCTGGTCCATGGATATCCACAAACAGTAAGAGCATCATAAAAAGGAAGCTTTCAAAATGGATGAGAAGGAATGTCAAGCAGAAACTTAAGTGTCAGAAACCTGTCAATCAATTCTTATTGGTTCAATGGTCAATGGACACGCTGAAATCTTTAGAGATTCCACAATATATCTTCTAACTCCACAATTCTTGATCAAGAAAAAGAAAACTCAGCTGTGACATGAGGCAAGAATTTTTGTTACGCCTTTAAAAGGACAGGTAACGATGGGTATGTTTAATGGAGGGTGAATTACTCTCAGTCCTTAGTGTTTTAGTGAGGGCGTGAGTTAGAACTTGACCTTTCAATTTATCATCACATTTATAGAGCTAATGAGTCAAAACCCTGCTTTTACCCCCCCCCCCTCCTTTTCTTGTGTCCAAATGACTTTTTTTTTTTTTTGAGAAAACAGACCTTAATGGAGGATAAGTAATTATGTGGATCTACGAGACATCATATATATATGGGATAACTAGGAATATCACTTGGAAAAAGAGAAAATATTGTAGAGAATTTCAATTGCCCATTCCAATTTGCTAATTCATAAAAAATAGGTTAAACTCCTAATTTAATCTCTCAACTATTATACAGAATCTTAATTTGGTTCCCTCAACTTAAAAAATCTTTAGTTTAATCCCTAAAGTTTGAGATTTTGGCACTTTTTTGGTCCTTCTATTAACATTTTGTTGATGTAGCTCATTAATTAATGAAAAAGGCATAACATGTTCCAAATTTTTTATACATAGGATTGATAGCATGGGTAAACAAATGACATGACAAAAAATATTGGCAATGTAAGGTAAAATAACTTAAATAACAAAATTATTTTTAATTTTGGATTAATTAACAAATCCACCCTCTAAATGAATTTTCATCTACCCTCTCCCCTTCTTCACCCAAATTGCAAAACTAGTCACCTTTAATTCCTCTTTCTTCCTTTTTCCTCATGCTTGTAGCAGCCCTCGTGCCTATGGCAGCCCCTTTTTTTGGTGACTTTTGTCTCGCTTTTATCAACCTCCAAATTCGCTACCTCCTATTACTGTCTAGACCAGATAACACCATTGATATTGTTTTCAACCTTAAGCAACCCACTCGTCTAAATGACACCTCCATTCATTGCCAAACATGTCAACAAATTCTAGGTGAATCTAACCTACAAATTTTTATTTGCATCCTTTCTTCTTTGACAGGCAGAAACCTTAAAAATTTATTATTGAATTGATTTGTAAATAGGAGTTCTCCATGTAGAACCCAAGAATTTTTATGGTTAGGGCTTTGAATTTGAAAGTAGGGATTTGAACTTTGAAGTTCTAGTGAAGGAAGGAAACAAAGGAGATGAGGGATGGATTCTTTTTTCTTTACTCTTCTATAGATCCAAGTTTTCTTTGATTTTTCAATTTTTATGGTTAATGTTGGTGGTGAGTTTGATGGCGAGAAAAAAATGGCCCATTAACTTCCATTCAGCCATGTGGTACCACACTAGAGATTACATCATAAAATGTGTGAAAATGCAAAATCAAATAATCTAATACTTGAATATCATAACCAACTTGATCTTGAAATTTAGCAATTAAACCAATTTTAGTATAATCCATCTAGACAAAAGAGAAATTAGTTCTAGGATAGAAAAATTTTAGCTAAGGACTCATCCCCAATCATACCTTCAACAATTGAAATGAGCACAACAACTAATTTAAGTTTAACCAAAATCGTGATCAAGTTGTCATTCTTTTCTGACAAGAACAAATCCTGATAAAAATAATGATAAAACACATTTTATATTCTTTAATATAATATTTAGCCTTGATTTTGTTGCTATTTTGATGAATAAGATGTGATTTTTAATAAAATTTACACAATTTTCATTCTTTGTGCGTAAAAAAACTTGAATGCACACCAAAAAAAGTTTCTAGACTTAACTGAATATATTTTAAAAATTGAGGGACTGAATAAGGAAGAAGAAAGGTTGTGTCCTGGGACCTAAATAAACGAATTTGAAGTACGGGATCAAAGTGCTCTTCACATAAAAGATGAAGAACCAGATTTGCTATTTAACTGTTAAGGAAATTACAAAATGATCTAAAAACCGACACGAGTTTGGTGTTGATAGCAGTTGGGAGGCATCCACACCATGCATTAAGCCGCTTCGCAGGTAAAATAAACAAAAGTGCCGACACCTACATTCTTGTGTCGACAGAAAACGCCCTTTCAGCTTTAAAGTTCCTGTTTTTGTCGCTGATCATATTTTTTTTTAAATTAAGTTTCTTAAATTCTATAAATACTCATTCAAAATTAGATTTGAAAGCTTTTCTATGGAGACTAAGAGACGGACAACAACAAAGAACTCAATATTAACAAAAGATTAAAACTTAAGATTTTATAATATTAAATTAATTTTATTTGTTCTCAAAATTTTACTTTATAATGTCAAATATTCTTTAATTATCCTAGAATATTTGATTTTCCTTAATTTATTTTATTATGAATTAATTTACCAATCTAAACCTTTGATATACCTTAGTCAATTTAATCTAGAATTTTGTAATTTTTATACTTTTAAAGTTTATTATTTGTTGTAGAATATATATTATCATTTTTAATGTTTTTTAAGGATCAGCCATCATTAACACTGATTTGGAGAGTATAATTGATGTTAAAATAAGATTTTATACAGTAACTTTTAATAATATATACCATGAATTGAATAAAAGCAAAAAGTAGAGTAATGTGATTCATACAATATTTGTAATAAGTAGATTTAATTTTCTATATAGACTAGTGAATTTTGTAGAATATAATACATATTTATCTTTTTAAATTCATATAAAGATAGAGTGAATTAATAGATAAAAATAAATTTAATATAACTTGAAAAAATATATTAAATAGAATAAGAAATTTCACTGTCACATGAGTAGAAAAGACATTAAAAGTATATGAATCTAAATTTTATATTAGTTAATTATGATAAAATCAAATGTTTTAAAATTTATCTCTTGATAGCACTTAAAGTCAATTTAGTTTATTTTTTTCTTTTAATTAGTTTAGTTAATTAATTCATCAAAATCATTTAATTTTAATTGTTTAAATAAAATTAAAATTAATTAATTTTGATATTTAATTAATTTATAATCTCTGCCCAAAGACACTTGATTCTTACCATTATATTACTTGTAAACTTGTAGTAACTAAAACTTTTACTAAAATTAAATTAACTTATCAACTAAGAGAAAAAAACCTTAAGAGAAAAAAAGAAAAGGGAAAAACTTCTACAAAAAGGGAGAAAACTCCCATGAACTTTCATTTTTAACCATCTACCTTATCAACTAAGGGAGAGAGGAGTAGAGGCCATGAGGGAGAAAAACAAAAATAATAGAGAGAAAAATTCAAAGTGAAAGAAAAAAAGGTTGGCTAGGGTTCAAAAAGAAAAAAAAAATCTTTGAACGAGGAGATGATACTTAATATTCTAAATTTATTTTTTATTATTTAATAATTTAAATTGTATAGTGCTATACCTAGAATACTATAGAATATATATATTTTAAATATATTGAAATTATTTATATATTAATTAGGGGAAGAAGGAAGAGATTCTATAGGGCTTAAATAAGCGATTCATATGAAATGAACGATTCTAATTCAGGATTTATGCCACTAGAACAGAGTGGGATGATCAGCATATCACAAAATACTTATTTGTAATTATATAAAGGATTTTAATATTTTGCAATGATTGAATTTCGAAAGTGTTTCTCTTTAGTTATGGGCTAAAATTATTTTGTTGGGCCATAATGTTGGGCCACACGCTCAGATTTGCAAAATTCCTCTTTCACAGCCCATTTTCTAAGATCCTTGCTTAGAAACAAAAAAAGTTTTTATCCTTGCATAAAAAAAACTTGTAAGTTTGTATCCTTATTACTGAGAAGAAACCGGAATATGCCTTTTTGTAGGTCTTACGCGCGTAAACCCCAATCTGAAACCCTTTCCGAGTTTCTGCTTCTCCGTCTCTCCTCCTCTCTAAAAGGTTTGCTCTCTCCATCTTTCTTTTCTCTCTTTTTTCTTTTTAAAGCAATTTTATGTCTTTTTCTGAATTTGCTTCTTACTCATCATTTTGTCTGGTAAAACGAAGCAAAAGGAAAGGAATTTCCTTCTATAAAACTCAATTCCGGCTCAGAAAAAAGGATTTTTTTTATTCATCATTAGGCACAATTAGCATGTTTTAAGTTTAGGGGAAAATTAACAAGAAAATCAAAGGAGTAAAGGGATGTTGGATTTTAGTTTCAAGTTCATGTTGCCGTCTTTAGATGATTTCTATAGATTTTGTATTAATATGAGTATTTAATGCAATTGTTATTTTGAACAGTTGGATGTTGTTTATTTAGATGTTTGAAATTTGTTATGAATTAAGTTGGCTTTCTGTAGATTAGACCCAGATGCTCTTTTTCTGTGTTAACATTTAATTCATAGCTATTTTGAGATTGACAATACAAAAAATGGATTGATTTGAAGTTTCAGCATATCGTCTTAACAATGCAATCCTTGGATTGTTTCCTCTTTGTTGGCTATTTTTAAGCACTGATAACTATTAAGGTTGATGATTGATAGGTTTTCAGAGAATAAAAAATGCTTAATTGGAAATAAATAAAAAACTAAAAAATGCAAGCTTTATGTACTGGGTTTATTGTTTAGCTGTTAGATGTTCTGGTTCTAATGTGAGCAGAGCAGTGATCCCACAATATGTGTTTGGAGGAAAGAAAATGTTTAATTGGCGTGGTTATTCATGTCAAAGTTAGATGGATAGAAAAAGGGGGTTCTACAAATGAAAGACAGTTGTTTAGCTGTGTCCTTTCAGCTGACATTTGAATAATTAGTGCCAAATTATAGATTTATATAGTTTTAGTTACTCACATGGCTGTGTGATTGAATTGTTCTTTTCTCTTTTTAGTACATATGGTTTATGTCCTGATTTATAGTTTCCATTTCCTCCACACTTTCATGTCGTTTGATTTTAGGGTTGCTCAAATGGCCGATGATCAAGAAACAGCTGACAAACAATCAGAAGCTACTTTGTCAAATCCATCTCAAAAACAGGAAACTCGTGATGAAGTGCTATCTAGGCACAGGTAAGATGTCCTCAAGTCTATGTTATCAACTACTGATTCCTTCATTTTATTGATGGCTTTGGACAGTTAAGCAACTAGGGCATCTTAATGTTTGATTAAATTTTTAATTCTGTTTGCTATAATGTTGTGGTTGTGCTAGAGAAAAGAGGGTTCAATATGAAGAAAAAATAAGGCTGAGCTTTACTTCTAAAACCTTGCTAATTTCCCTTGCTAATATTTGAGACAAGCAATTTGAATGATATTGTCTGCCCTGAATTAATTTAGTTGAATGCTTGATCTGCTTGTTAATATGAAGCTTGCATCATGTTTGATCTCTAGTGCCTAACTGCTTTATTTACTCATTTAATGATTTTAATTTTTTTTCATGTTTCTTCAAACCTCCAATTACAGATCCTAAGACTTTAATGTTGCTGTCCATCAATGACATTATTTGTATGCAGGAAAGAGATATCTAATCTGCAGAAGAAGGAAATTGAAATGAAGAAGGCAGCAGCGAAGGGTAGCAAAGCTGAGCAAAAGGCTAAAAAGAAGCAGGTTGAGGAAGAGATCTCTCAACTCTCTGCTAAGCTTAAAGAAAAGCATGCCCAAGAGCTTGCTTCATTAGGATACAGCACTAGTAATGAAAATGAGAAAAACAGTATTGACAACTTGGTGAAGGCCATTGCTGGGGTTTCTGTTGCCAGTCAGCCTGACCATTCAAAGCCCAGCAAGAGTGCAAAGAGACGAGAGAAAAGAGCTCAGCAAGAAGCTGCAAGAGAGCAAAGAATTCAAGAAGAGCGGAGCAACATTGTGAGTGAGAGAATGATTGAAGATGAGAAATTGGTGAAAAAACTTGAACCCCTTGGATTGACGATCAACGAAATAAAGCCAGATGGACATTGCCTCTACCGAGCTGTTGAAGATCAACTGGCACTTCTGTCAGGTGGTTCTTCTCCTTATACATACCAAGAGCTACGTGAACTGGTGGCTGCTTATATGAGGAAAAACATGTCTGATTTCCTTCCCTTTTTCCTGGCCGAGAATTTGGCAGACGAAGATGCTGGAAACTCACCAGCAGAGAGATTTGAGCATTACTGTAAAGAGGTGGAGTCAACAGCTGCTTGGGGAGGACAGTTAGAGCTGGAAGCTTTAACTCGCAGCCTAAGAAAACATATCATGATATTTTCAGGATCCTTCCCTGATGTGGAGATGGGAAAGGAATACAAAGCTGAAGGAGGGTCTTCTTCATTCAAAGGTTCTGTTATGTTATCATACCATAGGCATGCCTTTGGTCTTGGCGAGCACTATAATTCTGTGGTCCCAAATGTGATCGCATAGGTAACTTCAAATCACCAGCGGTAGATTCCTATCTGTATCGATATTTACTTTATTATGATCTCTTGAGAGAATAAGTGACAAACTCTAAGTTAAATTACAAAACTACGCATGTGATTGATGCTAGTTGATTCATTATTTATGTTTATCTCCTATTGGTTGGTATCGTTCAAACTAATGGATCGGGGATTGACATTGCCAAGTTTTTGCAACAAATGGTCAAATTACAAACGTTTATCTAACTCTTCTTTCTCCTGGTGCTCAAGCTTTGCAAAGATGGCATGATTTGGATATGAAATCTTTTAAAATCTCGACTGTCTTTTTATCATATAAGGGTGTGGTAATCTGGCACGTGGATATGAACCAAAAATTTGTAAAATGCAAAAGCTATCTGAGGATCAAAGACAGAACTTGAAGCAGAATATCATAATGTGAAAGTGATAGTCCCTCGCTAATGCCAAAAACAAAAAAACATGTGTTGCAACATGATGTGGAACAGTGAAGTGCGTGGTGGGTGGTGAAATGCGTGGTGGACGTGGTGCAGAGCAAGAGGAGGAGCATCCTCTTGGTGCAATTTGGTGACATTGATTGGATTAAAATGATGGTCAATTTTGATGAAATAGATTCGGGCGAATAACTTTGTCTTTGTCCAGAATGGTGAAATCCAGAATTCCAGATAACAATGTTGCACAGAATTTTGCTGCTTTGCAACTAGACAAGCCACATTGCAGAATGCAGATCGATGTTAGCGGTCTAAACTTTTCTTCTCATACAAGAGAAAAGAAAGAGAAGAAAATTTGTAGAAGCTGCTATTTAGGAACATCATTTAAATCCACATCTCTGTGAATTGTGATGCTGAGATCACCGTGATCTTTGGAGATTCATCCACCGAAGTTGATATTCTCTCACAGACACTAGTACATCATCTCAACTCAATCTCTCTCCTTTGTAAGGGAGAAAAGATCAAGAAAAATGTGAACATATCATGAAAAATATGATATTAAAGGGCCTTTAAAGACGTCTACCCCACTTTATTGATTAGGAATTCAATCTTTTAGTGATGGCATAGGAAATAATATCATTCTTGAATTTTTTAATTTTAGTATGGATGACTTGTCTTTTTATTTTTTTATTTTATATTTTTTTAAGAGTTTGAACACCTAATCTTAACCTATAAACCAAGATATTTTTATATTAATGAATACTTACTCAATTAAACTCTTGTTAATGGATAACTTTGACTTTGACCTAGTAAAGAAGTGGATATAAATATGTTGCACACAAACTTACCCAAGTCATGATCCTAAGTAAATGACACTTGGTTCTATTTGGGCAGGTAAGGCTCTCAAAAAGAGCATAAATATGGAGCCATCTTCCATATATAAACCAGCTCCAAAATTAGCTCTATTTGAAGCCGGTTTATATATGAAAGATGACTCCATGTTTATGCTCTTAATTTTATATTGAGAACCTTACCTGCCGATTTGTCCTCCATGGCTTACTCAAGACTCAAGAAATATTACATCGAAAGCCTCACAATTATGCGCAGAAACATGATGTTATCATCATTAGAGGAAAAGGAGATTGCAGTGGATCATATATAGCAATCACCAATGATTCAAATTCGTGGGAGAGGAAGTTTTCTTAGGGATAATAAAGTGACATCTCATTATTACTTTATTTTTCTATATATCAATGTGTGATCAATTCTAATGTTAAGAATTTTAATTTTTTTTTTCTAGAAGACATATATTTTAAATTTTTATTAAAAAAATGATGTATCATATGAACTATATTAAATTGCACAATTTAAGCTATTGAATGGAGCAAGCCTTTAGATATTAGGGGTGTTTCCATGTCCAGTAATCATATTTTGCAATCTAAATTGCAAAAGAGGAATCTTATTTTTAATAAAAAAAAATCATTAGTACACATTTGATACATTTTCTTATATTTATCTAATTCAGTCATTAAAAATATAATATAAGTACAATTAATTTATGCAATTTTTGCATTTTATATGCATATTTGTACCTTTAAATTTGTTTGCTTTTAATTTTATACTGAAAAATAATAATTTTTTTAATAAATATATAACACAATATGTTAAATTAGAATATATATCAATTAGTTTCCACAAAATAATCAGAACAAGGTGGGTACTACACATTAGCCCAATAGATATATCATTTAAAGCTTTTTTTTTCTTTTTTTTTGAACAGCATATAACATTTAAAGCTTATGAATTAGGTCTGTTTCATGAGTTCTTGCTGGCTTCTGGTATCCTTCATGTTAAACCAATGGCAATCCCAAACAATAAAATGATCATATCATCATCTTTAGCTGGAGGGATATGACATCTTTAGCTGAGCCTACAAATTTTCCGCCTATAAACACAGCGGGGACTGAGGGATTGCACCCTAGCCCCCCAAAGTGCTCACTTCATTTCTCTCCCATTGGGATCTTAGTCAAGCTCATGAATTGCAGGGCTAGCACGTAGTTCATAAAAAAGAGACTTGACGCTGTGGCACAAGCAAAATGAGGTCTTGCTGAATATCACTAGAGCCTTCTTTGATGCAAGATCTCTAATCCTGTCCATATGTACATGCTTTGCTAAGAAATGAAGGAAATCTGTATGAGGAACCAAGAACTCTCTAGTAATGAAGCCAATCAAAAAAAGAAGTTCGAATTGAAGTGTGAGAAGATTGAAGAAAAAGTTGAAACTTTTGTTGGTTTTTTAAAACAAAGAAATGGAGAGAACCGAGAGGAAGATGAAAAACAGAGCATAAGCTGAGATGGAAAGAAGTATATCACTTCAACTCACCTTTTCTCATTAATAAACTCTCCTATATATAGGAGAATATAATCTTAATTCAAAATTCAAACAACTTTCTACATTAAAAAACAATAAAGTACATTTTAAATTTGAACAATAATAGCCACTTTTCCCGCATGCTTGCTGTTACTCTTCAGCCACTTTGCAGCTTTCATTTCATTTGCATTTGAGTTTGCATTTGCATTTCATGTGCATTTCATTTGCTGTTTGCATTTGCTGCCCGTTGCAGCCTCATTTCAGCCTCATTTCGACCTCATTTCATCAACATTGCAGCTCAGCTTGCTGCACATTGTTGCTGTCATTTTACAGCTTCATTTTCACCATATTTGCAGCTAAATTGCTGCCATATTTGCTGTCAAATTGCAGCTTCATTTGCTGTCAATTTCCAGCCTCATTGCTGCCATTTCATGGCAGTTTCATTTCTTCATTTCTGCAAATTTGATTGCCACGTTTCTAGCAATAATTCCAACAACTTTGATCTACAATAGAAGAAAAAGCTAGACAAGTGAGAAGCGTTTGCAGTAGGAAGCTTGCTTTGGTGGACTCTATGACTTCATCTCCTCTTATTTATAAGGGTTGGGAGAGAGTCATGGATTGCATTTATTTAATCATAACAGGAAGCAATAAACAATGGAAAATGGATCAAAAGAAGAAGTTCCTTCAGATATTTGTTCGGATAAGAAAAAATCCTTCCCATGATTTGTTTGATGCTGACATGTTTTAACTAGATTGTATTCAGCAACCTGAAGTGGCCGTACAACTTTGAACAGTATTAGAATAAAACTCAAACACTTTCGGCCTCGGTTAGTAGCATTAGGGAAGGATATTTCCTAAAATATTTATATGAAAATTATGCCTTTGCAACAATCAGGAATGATACTTTCATGATATTATATACTAATAATAATGTCAGGAAAGCAAATTCCAAGTAGTTAACCCATGAAGGTCAAAGGCTTGAAAAAAGAATCACTTTCTCCTAGATATTTCTTTCATCTTCAAACCGTGCAGGAACATGATAATACTAAATTACTAATTAATCAGAATCAAACTGCCTCACCTCCACTCCCACCCCCATCTAATAAAGCCTAATCTAATTATTGTTGAAGGCATCTCAGGCAATAGAGTTCTTAGAGTTCGGTACAAGAATTCATCAGGGGGTGGGACTGGTTGGCTGATGTGGAGGAAGATAAGGGTTTATACTTGATCCAATGCAGCATTGGTCCCTTCCTCAAGAGATTGAGAAAGAATATAGACTAAGAAAAGTGATATTATTATTCATGCATCAGTTAACATGGGCAAATTGCAGTTTGAATTTCTTCCTTTTGTGCTAATGACCACAATGGCTAGAGTTTCTTCCTAGGCATAATCTCATTAATATCACATTAGCTTATTATGGAATGGTGTCAACAGAACAACCTTGATTACCCTATGTTGGGATTAGGCCCAACACCCATTTCGGGCCACATGCTGCAGGCCCAATCACATATCCACTGGCCCAAAGTGATGAGACATGCCCACGTGGGCAGTAAAACGTGGGCCAATGAGAAGCTTACATGTACAGATGCATGTCAGCACTTGGGGCTATAAATACCCCCCAACTACCTCCGAAGAAGGTAATTAATCTCTACGCTTCTCTATATGCAATTACTCTTTGAGAGCATCTCACTCTAGAACATTGAGAATTGCTGACTTGAGCGTCGGAGTGTTTTCCCCGAGGAAACATCATCCGGATTTTCAGGTGTAGAAGCAGCTGAGGACTTCAATAGTGTTGGATTACGAAGTTGCCCAAACATTTGGCGCCATCTATGGGAAACTGAACAAGAAGTTGTGTAGCTTAACTAGCTGAAAGACAAAATGGTTCATACTTTTACCAAAAATCGCCCTCCAAGAAACCAAATAGACGAACAGGAGGACACTCAACTATCTGAGCCCAGCTTGAATGACTTTAGGCCAATGCCAAGGAACCTTTTCGTTGGAGGAGCAGAACAGGATCAACTAAGTGAAACAGATGATGATGAAAGAACACCAACTGGGTATGCAACTCAGCCTGAACAGTTCCAAGTTCCAACAGGAACAAGGCAAAGACATTCTAGACCATATAATTCACAGCATGAATGACCTAAAAGGTCAATAGAACCTGCTTGGACAACCGAGCTCGAAGAGAGAACCAGAGTTCTCGAAATGGCAATGGGTAAAATCCTTGCTCGCCTAATCCCTGATGACCCCCTGATTCCTTTGTTGAATAGGGATGCACAACCAGCTGCGGTTGTTGCCACTCGAAACTCCCCCACTCTGAGCAATATAGTAGTGCCAACCAAACCAAGGGGAAGTGGGAGGTTGAACAACGAGCCTAGCTCGTCCAAACATAGTGAAGAACTGATAAGAAAGAATGCAGACCTTGAAAGACAGCTGCGGGATGTACAAAAATCCATTGACGAGTTGAAAAGTACCAGATCGCACCAACAAACCCTTGATTTGGATAATGCTCCACTAAACTTATCCATCACAGCGGAACCATATCAAGAGGGATTCAAAATTCCCCACCTGGAGACATATGATGGCTTAGGCAACCCAGATGAGCATCTGCACACCTATCAAGCCATCATGAGAATCCAAAATGCCAATGATGCCATGATGTGCAAAGTGTTCCTAGCGACACTGAAGTCAACAGCCAGAACATGGTATCACAAACTCCCCAGACATTTTATAGACTCATATTCCCAGCTCGCCAAGCTGTTCTCCAGCAAATTTGCGAGCCAGAGGGAGATTAAACGCACAGCGACCGAGCTGAGGCAAGTTCATCAGAAAGAAGGGGAATCTCTGAGGGACTATATGCAACGATTCAACAAAGCCACTTTAAATATTGATAACATCCCAGATACTATCTGCTTGTCTGCCTTGCTGCATGGTTTGAAGCGTGGTCAGTTCCTAGATGACCTGCTAGAAAACCCACCGAAGACGTGGAACGAAGTGAATGACAGGTCGGCTAGCTTCATACTGTCAGAAGACTTCCAGTCATCCAAGCGGTGAGCTGACGATAAGCAGGGCAAAAGCCAAGAACAACCACCGAGAAGAGAACAAAAGAAAAAGCAGAAAGTCAACGAGCAGTGGGGGAAGCCCGCTGACTTCCCAAAGTACACCAACTACATTCCTTTAACCTTGCCAAGGTCTCAAATCCTAGCACAAATCCTGGCACAAATCCAACACTGGGTTAGAAGACCCCCACCCCCACTACATGATTCCCCGAGGGCAGATAAGAGCAAGCATTGTGACTACCACCGTGCTTATGGTCACAATACAGAAGACTGCCAACACTTGAAGGACGAGCTGGAGTTCTTAGCTCGCAATGGGAAATTAGAAGGATATGTGCAGAAGGCTTATACTCAGCAACTATCTCAGACTCACTTTGTGTAAGGGTATGACCGACCTCAGGTGCAAAGGTATCAGCTCGGCAGCACACAAGATGTGTATCAGGATAGTTAGTATCATTCTGAGCAGGGCAGAGTGTGCAGGGGATGTCAGTTCAATAGGCGAGGACAAGGACAAAGAACTGCCGCCTAGAACCAAAAAGATAGGAAAGGGGTAGGTTACGTTCGGATACCCTCGCCCTCTGGTACAATAAATATGATATCAGGTGGTATTCACTCCAAAGGCCAAAGTGCCTGAGGTCGCAAAGCGTATGCACACCATGTGATGACTATTAATAAAAATAGGCCTTTGAAACGCCCGTTTGAAGAAGCAGAATGGGAAAGTGCACCCATCACATTTAGCCCGACAGACTATAAGTGAGTAGACGGAGAGCCCGACGTTATGATGCCACATGCAGACCCTTTCGTGGCAACGGTTCATATAGGCAACCATAACATCAACAAGGTCTTCATTGATATTGGTAGTTCACCAGATATCTTGTACTGGAGTTGCTTCTAAAAAATGCAGCTGAATCCGAGCTCGCTGCAGAAACACGAAGGGCCTATATATAGGTTTGACAATCAGCCCCCGATTGAAGGAGTCATTACTCTTCCCATCTATGTGGGCTCGAAGCCACCGTTCAAGATGGCTTCCGTTACCTTTCTGGTCGTCAAGATGGAGTCAACTTTTAACGCTATACTGGGAAGAGCCACTTTTTGTGAGCTGAAGGCTGTCATCTCGCAACCCCATCTCTGTATGAAATTCCCAACTCCTCAAGGGGTAGGAGTGCTTAAAGGGAATCAAAAGATGGCCAGAGCCTGCTACCAAGATACTTTTAAAAAGGTTGAGCTCACTGCTGCCCCTGCAGGTTCTGAAAATCACAGGCCAACCAAACTCGGTTAGCAAACAATGAGCATATCAGATATCGAACATCGACCTGAAGGTGTCGAGCAGAAGGCTGAGCTGGTAGAACTGGTGGAAACGGTCCCCTTAAACCCTGATGTGCCAGAAATGATGGTTAAGATCGGCACCAAGCTCATAGAAGAAGAACAAGCAAAGCTCCTAGAGTTCTTGAGGGTTAATCAAGATGTGTTTGCATGGACTACGAATGAAATGCTTGGCATCCCAGCAGAGTTGACAGTCCACAAACTCAGCATAGACCCCACCAAAAGGCTGGTGGTGCAGAAACATCGCCTTTTTAGCCCTGAGAAGTAGGCTGCTATAGATGAAGAGATACAAAAGCAAGCAGGCTTCATCAAGAGAGTGGAATACTCTGAGTGGGTGTCCAACCCGGTACTCGTTAGAAAACCAAATGGCAAGTGGAGGATGTGTATTGACTTCACCAACTTAAATGAGGCATGTCCAAAAGACCCTCATCCTTTGCCAAATATGGAGAAGCTAGTAGAGCGTGTAGCCGGGCATGAGCGGATGAGCTTCCTCGACGCTAGCTCGGGGTATCACCAAGTTCAGTTACTGCTGGATGACCAGGAGAAAACAGCTTTTTATGTTGGTAACGCAATCTACTGCTATGTCATGATGCCATTTAGCTTAAAAAATGCTGGTGCTACATATCAGAAGCTGGTGCAAATCATCTTTATGCTTCAGATCGGAAGGAACATAGAAGTATATGTGGATGACATGATAGTCACCAGTGTATGAGCTGAAGATCACATAGACGACCTGAGTGAGACGTTTCAGAATTTGCGCCGAGCTTAGATGAAGCTGAATCCCCTGAAGTGCACGTTCGCTGTAGAATCAGGAAAATTCCTAAGGTACGTGGTATCCAAAAAAGGAATTGAAGTGAACCCAGAGAAGGTTCTGACCATTCAGCAGATGGAGCCTCCCAAGACTGTAAAGGATGTGCAGCGTCTGACAGGTCGTGTAGCCGTGTTGCACAGGTTCATAGCTAGGTCGGCGGAAAGATGCCTCCCATTCTTCAAAGCCCTGTGAGAGCCCAAGAACTTTCAATGGATCGATGAGTGTTAACGGGCGTTTGACGAGCTCAAACAATATCTGGCATCAGCACCCTTGCTGTCCAAGCCTATGGGAGGGGAGAGTTTATACTTGTACCTGGGGGTTACAGAAGAGGTAGTAAGATCAGTTTTGCTTAGGGAAGAGAATAAGAATCAGAAGCCTATCTGCTATGTGAGTAAGGTTTTACAAGGCGCCGAGCAGAACTACCCACTAGCAGAAAAGGCTGCTTTTGCCCTAATTTCGTAAGTTGAGAGCTTATTTCCAATCACATCAAATTGTTGTCTATACAGATTTGCCATTGAGGAAAATACTGTAGAAACCAAAACTCTCTGGTCGGCTTATCGGGTGGAGTGTCGAGCTAAGTGAGTACGATCTCAAATTTCAGTCGCGAACAACCATAAAAGGTCAGGCCGTTGCAGACTTCCTAGTGGAGTGCATCTCGGCGATTGTGGAAGAAAAGGCACTCGAGCACCCAATATGGGTTTTGAATGTTGATGGAACTGCTAATATTGAAGGATCGAGTGCTAGGGCTATGTTAATGGGCTCAGACGGCTTTAATCCAAGCATGCACTGAGGTTTAAGTTTCAGACAACTAACAATGCTGCAGAATATGAAGCCCTCATTTATGGATTGAAGTTGGCGTCCGAGCTGAAGGTACAGAGCATTCAGATTTTTAGTGACTTTCAACTCGTTGTAGGCTAGGTGAATGGCGGCTGTGAAATTAGGGATCCCCAGCTTGGTCGTTATGCTTCGGTGGTCAACTGATTGAAGTCAAGATTTATCTCTTTCCAAATCGACAAAATACCAAGAGCAGATAACCACCGAGCGAACGAGCTGTCAAAGTTGGCCTCCTCGCAGCACCTTAACCCCTATAGGTCAACAATTGTGGAGGTACTTGACGCCTTGAGCTACACCGATGTCACAGTCGAGTGTCAGCTGCTCAGCACAGATCCCTCTTCACCGAGCTGGACTACCCCGCTCATAAATTATCTGCAAAGTAGCGAGCTACCTGAAGATCCGTTCGCTGCAAAGTTGATTAAACACAGGGCAACACATTTCACTTTATTAGATAACTAGCTATACAAACGAGCAGCCTCAATGCCCCTATTACGCTGCCTTACCCCTTATGAAGCTGAATACGTTGTGAGAGAAGTTCATGAAGGAGTATGTGGCACGCACATCGGTGGCAGGACTTTAGCTCGGAAACTCTTGAGGCACGGTTATTACTAGCCTACTATGGTTGAGGACGCACAGAACTATGTCAAAAAGTGCCCGACCTGCCAGTTCAATGCTGATGATATACACATGCTAGGTATCTAAGCTCGTTCTAAAGTTCGTGCGAACTTCATCTTCGTCTATAAACTGAGCCTAAGTATCTTTGTTGAAGTAGGAGAAATGCTCTCATCACTCTCATCTCCTTAGCCTTTCGCTCAATGAGGGGTCGACCTGCTCGGCCCTTTTGTCAAAGGCAAAGGAGGTTACACTTATCTTGTTGTCGTGGTCGATTACTTCACCAAATGGATAGAAGCTAAACCATTGTCCACGACAACAGAAAAGAAAATAGAAGAATTCTTGTTCAATTCAATATTGTGTAAGTTTGGTATACCTAAATGGATCATCGTTGACAATGGTCCCCAGTTTCGAGCCGCCGCATTGACGTTGTTCTATAACGACTATGGCATTGAGCTCACCTTGACGTCTGTGTATACTCCACAGTCCAATGGACAAGCCGAGTCCGTCAATAAAATCGTCCTGCGAGGCCTCAAGACGCGTGTTTGGCTGCACATTCTAATTGGGTTGACGAGCTCAGTAAAGTGCTTTGGTCATGTCGCATTACACTCAGCTCGGCCACAGGCGAAACCCCATTCAGCCTTGCTTATGGAGCTGAGGCCGTCATCCCAGTAGAGGTCGGATTGCCATATGAAAGAGCAGGTCGGCACAACAATCCTAACAATGAGCAGCTTTTGAGAGAGAACCTAGACCTTGTGGAAGAGGTCAAGGAGATGTCTCGAATAAGAAACATGACGCATCAGAGCTGCGTTGCAAAATTTTATAATAAAAGAGTTCGAGCTCGTCAATTTCAAGTCGGTGATCTGGTTCTACGCAAGGCTGGTTTAACCAATGTTTATTCACACATGGGCAAACTAGCTCCTAATTGGGAAGGACCTTATATGGTTATTTCTATTCAACAACCTAGGTCTTACCAATTGGCAGATTTACAAGGTCGTCCATTGCCATTCATTTGGAACATACATAATCTTAGAAAGTTTTACAGTTAAAATGTATGTCATTAGTGTTCAGGTCGTTACTGATCATTTGTAAATGGCGATTTACAGAAAATTCAATACAAAAATTTCAAAAGAAAGGATTCGAATTTGTATTTAATCAATGAATTTTTACATGTGAAGTACATTTTATGAATGAGTTCATTGATTTACACGAAAATGCAAAAACAATACAAAAGAAAGAAAGAAAATAAAAATCCTAAGCTAATCATCCGTCAGGTCGACGGGGATGGATGCGTCGTTGGGCGCAGCAGCAGATCAAGCTGGAGATGACCGATTTGGAGGAGAGAGAGTAGGAGCAAAGGCTGGTCTGGTTTGAGGCTAAGCAGAGGGGGGAGTGCTGGAAGGTTCAGCAGGCACATCATGGGTGTTTGCCACCTAAGCATTGAAGCTCGGCAACCCCTATGTGTCCTCTCCCTTTTCAACGACAGAAGGGGGCCACACGAGTAGCCCCTCTTTGTTGAGCTCCTACTTTAGCTTCACCCTGGTGTCGGCGAGCTAGGCGAGGCTCTTCCCTTCTTCGTCAATCTCCTCACCCTCGAAGAAGGCCAGCTCGCCGATGGGAAAGTCAGCCCGGATTCGCAGCACCTTTCCATGAACCTCGTTGAAAATGTCCGTGGTTGTGTTGGCAGAGGCAACTGCGATGGCGTCCTGGAACATCTCTGCTCCCACCAGCCATTTAGCCCCTTGTGTGTGGGCAAAGCAGACGTTGCATTGATGGAGCCTTTTGGTCGCCTCCAAGGATGCCTCAGCCCGGGCGACGTGCTAATCAGCTTGTGAGACCCTCTCTCTCAGGGCGCTCAGCTCGTGCAGAGTCTTCTCACAATTAGATTCTGCCTTCTTAGCTCGGTCCTCTGCACGGCTGGCCTCCTCCTTTGCAGCTTGAATGCCGCTCTCTTTCTCGGCCTGAGCCCTCTCAAGCTCCTCCCTCAGCTCGCTGACCTTACGGGCCAGCTCATTAGCTCGGCTTTCAGCAGACGCCACTTGGTTTGCCATCTCCGAGCTTAGCAAACGACTGACCTCGTCAACCAAACTGGCTTTTTCAGAGGCCAGTTGTTTGCAGCTCTGTTAGAGCTCGTTGTTCTACGCCCTTGCTCCTTGCTCACACTCAAAGAGTGCGATGGTGTAGCTGAACGCCTGTCATAGACATACAATCATCAGTTTCTAAGACAAAATAATAAGACACAACAATAAGCTCGGTTAATATACTTACATCCATCAGCTTTATTAGAGCAGCATGTCCTTCATGCTGCTGAACGTGCCTCTTCGCACGTTGTCGATTTGCAGGAGGCACGAAGCTTTGCATACCCTGCAGCATCACAGCCTGGTAGTCCGTTCGCGTAGCTAAAGCCGTTCGGGTATGCAATTCGTGGCCCCGCTACAGACGACGAGGCAGGTGCTGGCTCGGCAACCTCACGAGCTGGCTCGGCAACCTCACGAGCTGGCTCGGCAACCTCACGAGCTGACGCTTGAGGCACGCTGGCAGGTCGCACAACAGCAGTTAGAGTGGGCTAGTTCCCCATACTCGTCCTCCACCGGATGAGGGGGACGTCATCCTCTGCGTCTGAGTCCTTCCGCGTGCGCCTTCTCGAGCTCGATGGCGCAGGCTCTACTCTCTGCTCGGCACGTGGTCTTTGTGCCGAGCTGGAACTTCAGTGCTGTGAGCTGTGCCCAGGTGCAGCGGGCGGCCGCTCGTCAAAGCGGGATTGACGCTGGGAACTGGATCCAGCTCCCCGGCCCCTTGAGCCTTGTGCTCTCTAACGTTGCCTCTCCAAGATGTTGCTCATTTCTCCTGTACAAATAAAAGCATAAGATTCAGGTCGGCTAGAAATCCTGCTATGTTAGAGGAATATACCTTCCCCGTTAAGGTTTGCCACATCGACAAACCCAAGAAGTGCGATCTGATCTGGGGTAACCAAGGCTTCTAGATCCACCAAACCCCTCGCCTTCACGTAATCAAGCAGCCGGTTCTTCAGGTCGACATCACCACTTGTCAGCTATGGGTAGTTCATGTACGTGTTAGGTGTACACCACTCCGACAGACGGGCGGTGAGCTCATTATTGATCCTCTCAGTTCGTGTATCACGGATGAAAACGAACTGTCTCTTCCACCTCGCCACCTTATTTCTGATGTTGGTGAATATCATCATCTTCTCTCTCCCAGAGATGTAATACCATCTCGTACCGCTGGTGGAGGGACAGAGACGGCACAGGAAGAGCGACTTGAAGACCACTGCCTTTGCAGGCATCCCCAACCTTTCGCACAACAGCATAAAGCCTATGATGAACTTTATGCTATTGGGAGTAAGTTGCGAAAGGACCAGCTCGTACTCTGCCAGGACATCAAAAATTAGTCCTGGAAGAGGAAAACATAGACCGGCGTCAAAATGGTCTACGTATACTAGCACCCAACCCATCCGCGATACTGAGCACACCCGTTCGTTTGGTGTTCTAGCTCGGATCAGGATGGTTCGAGGGATTTGATATCGCCTCACCATCTCCTCCAACTTCTTATATCCCTTTACTGTGGCCGCACCATCTGCAACTTCGTGATATAGTGCCGCCTTGAATTTAAAGCCAGCCGGTAAGGTTTTGGGGGCCTTGCGAAGGTTGTCCAGCCTTACACTAAGAACCTTGCTCTCCCACCCCTCAAACAAAACCACCTTAGCTGCTGTACTCATCGTCGGCACACTGCAACCAGCCTCTTCAGCACCCTCTGTTTCACTGGGTGTCTCTTCCGTGCGTGAATCGCTAGAGGTTGAAGGCCGGTGGTCCTCAGAACCACTACCTGCGCTCGAACTAGTGCTACTCTCTGGCGTGGCGATTCTAAGCGAGTCTTGTAACTCCGGCGGCACTATCATGACAATGGGCTCCGTTGAGATCACATCAACCTCTTCGTCTTCACCTTGGTTACCCTGGAACTCTTGTGCATCGTGGAAAGAAGCCATTTTTACCTGAGTAGTTAAAGTTGGATGTGCTTTCGCTGGAAGCTTTGGAAAATGGTCGAGAGAGTCTCTGCAACCTTCTCTGAAAAACGTATGAATGTGTTGTACAATGAAACTAAAAAATAACAAAGTGTTTGTTTTGTTTTGGGCATTCAGATGGTGCTCCGTAAACACCGTACGTGTGTTAACGGCCCCCAAGTTAAATGCGTACACGTGGCAACCATTTATGGTTAAGAACCCAAAATGCGCCGTCTGCAGCTATCACGTCCCCTCAAATGTTGAGCCAGCATTTATTGCAGGGAGGCAAAAGGATGTCTGCCAACGGTAGAAGAATACCAAATGCCCTGAGCAAATCTCCTTAGAGATTTGCCATAATTCAAAATTTGGAAAAATCTCAAGAATCAGATCGTACATAATCTCATCAGCTCGCTACAAATCCGGGATCTCCTCAAAGATCTGTCATAATTCAAAATTTGAAAATCTCGAGAAATCAACTCGTTTCTAATCCGAGATCTCTTCAGAGATTCCCAACTCGACAAGTTTTTAGAGGTAGGTCGTAACAAATCTGAGGTCCACCTTGGTTTTGAACATCGAACATTAAATTGTAACCATTTTCCTCAGATTTGCTCTGCATCCCAGAGATCTATATTAAAGTAGCGAGGGAGGTTGCCCATTTCAGCCCGTCTGGGTTGGTTGGTTTATCTCGTTCACTATCTACTCGCTTCTGCTCTGCTGCAGATAATTCATTATGCAAGGTCGCCCTTATGCACCTGCTCGACTCGCTGATTAGCACCGAGCTCAACTGGTTTTAACATTAGCTCCTCATGCCTGCTCGGCAAGAAGCCGGCATACACTTGCACATCCGACCAGTTACGGTGTCTTCAAGCCGCTCAGGTCGGCCATGTGTGAGGTTGGCCGCGAATCATAGAACGGCACTCCTCATCACCAATGTCAAACCCAGTTCGTCAACCGAACACCAAGGGGGGAGTAATGTTGGGATTAGGCCCAACACCTGTTTTGGGCCACATGCTATAGGCCCAATCACATATCCACTGGCCCAAAGTGATGAGACATGCCCACGTGGGCAGTAAAACGTGGGCAAATGAGAAGCTTAAATGTACAGATGCATGTCAGCACTTGGGGTTATAAATACCCCCAACTACCTCCGAAGAAGGTAATTAATCTCTATGCTTCTCTCTATGCAATTACTCTTTGAGAGCATCTCACTCTAAAACATTGAGTATTGCTGACTTGAGAGTCGGAGTGTTTTCCTCGAGAAAACATCCTCGAGATTTTCAGGTGTAGAAACAGCTGAGGACTTCAACAGTGTTGGATTACGAAACTACCCAAACACCCTACACTGTCAACTGCAAGGGAGTTAAGGAATCTTTTGAACTTATCCCTAGCAAATACATGGAAAATGATCCTTGGGAAGATAGGAAAGCCAATGCTGTTGTGGCATCAACTCTCTAATTGATAAAAAGAACCGAAAAAGAGAAGTACCTACTTGGCCTCAAAAAGAAAAGCCGAATCTTGATTAGGCATAGGCTGCATCTTCCTCCCTTTGTTCTTCACCATCTCTCAAACTCTGCAGGAATCCTTCACAGAGAAGTTTGAGGCCGAGAACTAGCCACGCACTCACAGACAAATTTTCATGGAATTAATTCATTAGTCATGGAAAAATCTATAAACCCATCATGCATTCAGGTTTTATGTGCATCTCATACATGGTTCATCAACAAGAACAAATGAACTTCTTTAGGGCTGATCATGCATGAACGACATAGCATGGTCTCTTTTTTCATGAAGTGGGCAAATTACTTTTTCATGCATTTTTGGGTAGGCCATTCTTATCCCTGGTCCATGGATATCCACAAACAATAAGAGTATCATAAAAAGGAAGCTTTCAAAATGGATGAGAAGGAATGTCAAGCAGAAACTTAATTGTCAGAAACCTGTCAATCAATTCTTATTGGTTCAATGGTCAATGGACACGCTGAAATCTTTAGAGATTCCACAATATATCTTCTAACTCCAAAATTCTTGATCAAGAAAAAGAAAACTCTGCTGTGACATGAGGAAAGAATTTTTGTTAAGCCTTAAAAAGGACAGGTAACGACGGATATGTTTCATGGAGGGTGAATCACTTTTTCAGTCATTAGTGTTTTAGTGAGGGCGTGAATTAGAACTTGACCTTTGAATTTATCATCACATTCATAGAGCTAATGAGTCAAAACCCAGCTTTTACCACCCCCCCGCCCGGTCCCCGTTTCTTGTGTCCACATGACT
>BPVZ01000035.1:2490811-2509654 GCA_020521535.1 Rubroshorea leprosula
TTTTTCTTGGGGTTGAAAAAATTTAGAGGTGTTCGGTTTAATTTCCCAGGGAATACTACCTTCCAGAATTTTGAAAGGATATTTTAGTATTTACACACATCAAAACTACAATAAATAAATGATAAAAATAATATTTTTAGTATTTATTTTTTTGACACAAATTTCAACACATAAAATTTTCCTTTTATAAGAAAAAAAGTTTTCTGAATCTATTTAATAATTTTTCTATTAATTTTCATGACATTAATTTTTTATCAACTACAAAGTTAACAACTTAATAAAATTTCATTATAAAACTTAAATAACTTTTCATATTTTTTTTAGCAATTCTACCAATAAAACCTTTTCGGAAAAGGTTTCGCCTATGACCAAGCACACCCCAAATAAAGTAATCACAATTAGTATTTTCGCTGCATTTTGCTCTTGGAAGACAAGCAAGAATGCAGAACAATAGACGAAACCAATACAATAATATTGGAAGGTCTAAATCAGTGGCGAATTATTTCTTCTTTTTTTTTTTTAACAAATTCGCATGGGGTCAAATTCGAACCGTTGCCGTGAGGTGAGAGAATGCACTTATACGTAACCTGACGTCACTTGCCCCGAAAGCCCAAGTGCGTGAATTATTTCTTATTTGGTTTTGAAACTGCTAAACTTGTTATCAATGTTCATGCTGTTTTCTAAGTAACGTCTCAATGATTAAGGATTTCAATTTTTGTCTTAAAAATCTCAAATTCATATATTACAATGAATGAAAAGAAGTTAAAAAATAAGAGGTAATTTTTTTATATAATTTATTATTCGATGTACTTAAAAAAAATTGAATAAGAGAATGATGCTAGGACAATCAAATGCTTAGAACTCTAATTGTACGTCAATTGTATTCGTCGACATCTTTCAATCTAATCAGAAAGTGTCTGGATAGAGATTGTGTAGGGGCATCAAGATCCCAAGAGTTCGACATTCATAATTTGGTAATCTTGTGTGTCCTGTTGAAGCCTGTGGTTGTTCCTATCATGCACAGAAGAGCATAAAAATATGCAATTGTAAAACACGTGATCAAAGATGATAATGGTACAAAATGGCATCTAGAATCATAGGAGAGAAAACTGATCCTATCAGATCATGATCAATCAACGCTACTGGAGATTTTGAGAATAATTTAGATTTTTTCTTTCTTCTTTCCTTTTATTATTTATTTATTTTTTTTTTATTTTTTTATTTTTTTGCCAGAAGAATAATCTAGATTGAGTTTTTTTGGAGCGTATTTCTTCTGTTTGATGTTTCAGAGAAATGTCTATTTCCTCATATATAGAGACGCACTGGGGAATATGTACTTCCAACTTCAAGAAGAAGCATCAAAATAGCAGCAAAGAAATGATCTACAGGATCAGAGAGTGATTGAAAGTAAATCAATACTAACACTGGTAACTACTGGAAAGTAGGGCGCAATCTTCAACAAGAACTCAGGTGTGATATATGCCACAACATACAGATGAAACGTATGGTTTGATCCTATGGCTGGTTAAAGAAGCAGTTCTAAAAGTCAAAATGAAATGAAATATTGGCTAAAAGAAATAGCTTCAAGGAAATTTACCAGATCAACTAGCTGTAGGAACCTCTAAAACAATGTCTTCCCTCATCTGTCATTTTTCGTTCTTTCCTTCCTTATATTTCCATTTTATCCTTGAGCTGCAAATGAACTGTCTTTCTGAACTAACTTAAAAAAGGAACTTACTTTCTAGAAGGTCCAGCCTCATGCTAGATATGTTAACTGTGTCTTGGTGGCTTGAATTTTTTGGCAGGCTATTGCAATCCAACTTTCTTCCCTCTTGTATCCATGAAGGAAACTTTAACAAGAAAGCACAAGTATTGCTAACGTATGGTCACCTCTCTGGTGCTCAGTGCACACTGAACAACATTTCACAAGAGGAAATAGTAGAAGCATTTTGAACAAGTGAACTGCCAGGAAAACTAACTGTAAATATAAAAAAAAATCACCAATCGGTTTGTCTAACATTCCATCCAAGCTAAATTCCTCACACAAGAAAAATACCGGTAGTACAGAAACTTTCCTTAAAAATCCAACTTAAATTATTGTTCTAACACTTCATGAAGCACCAAGAAACAGTTCGAAGTTTAAACACTTCACAAAAGTTTCAATTTCTCCAAATCAAACCTTTGAAGATGATGTTGCCTGGTAGCATGATCCATCACTTGGGAATATAATCTTTTAAGACTTCATTCATCTGCTCTAAGCTTGCATTCCTTCACCAATTCTCTACTGCTCTTCGAACAGTTGCATTTGCCTCACGAATTTCCTCACCAGAGAACTTGTGCTTAATGATCCCCAAGGGTCCAGGTTGCAGTACCCTAATCACAGTTTCCATCTCCTGCTCTAGCTGCCTTAACTCTTAAGAGACCATTAACAACAATTACAGCTTTTAAGAAAAATTTATCAATTTAAGCTGCAAAAATAAGTAAAGTGCAATTCTTTTCTTTTTTTTAAAAAAAAAAATCAACTTTGAGGCTCCTCTTTGTCTGACTCTCCAAACAACAGAAATCATTTCATTCAATTTCTGGAAACCCAGAATCCATTAGTCCAAACATAGAGAAAACACGAATACCCAAAAAAAAAAAAAAAACACAATTAAAACCCTAGGAAACTGGAATGAACAAAGAAGGGAGGGAAATGTGAATTGAAAATGTGCATTCATAGTCAAGAAAAATTGAGTACCTGAAAAGTTTTGGAACGGGCACGGCATTGCCCAGTTGGAAGAAAGATGGGCGCATCCCAATCTCTATCCTAAGTACACAACTCAACCCAGGGGAGTGAAAACTGAGAAGGGAAGAGAACTGGAAATTAAAAAGAGGAAGGTGGAAGTGGGATTTTGCACGTTGCGTTGCAGGAAGAAATCCAGCAAAACGATGCCGTTTCTTTCCCACGACGTCCTTAAGGAATTTATTTCTTTTTTTATTCTGCGTGGCTCCGAGAAGAAAAATAACGATCCACAACAATGGCCTTTTTTTTTTTTTTAATGTAAATTTAATGTTCCATGTGACCCTTTCAATTTAATTTAGTAGGGATGAATTTTATAGGAACAAAATTTAAGATTAACAATATAACATGGATTATGTTATTTAATTTTTTTCACTTTAAAAGAACCCATAATATTATATATATCAGTTTATTTAATAATATAATTTATTACTTATATTATATTATTTATTTGAATTTTCATTCCCTATACCACTACTCTAAATTAAAATTAATTATTTAGTTTTTAAATTTAACAACTAAAAATCAAATTAAGTTGAAGTTCCTCTTATATAAATATTAGCAAAAAAAGGTTTAGAAACCAACCAAACTTAATCTATCAATCATGATTTTGGTTAAATTCAAATAATTTTTCAGTTACAATTACTTCAACATTTGTAGCTTCTACACACCCGTTCAATTTAGAGTCTACTTTCTCAAATTTAATCATATTTCTAACTCATCAATTCTTACTTGTTATAAAGCTTAGGTTTAATCCTCTTTTTGATCCGTCAACTTGAGTGTTTTATATTGATTTTGTCCCTATACTTTATTCTACACTTTTTTAGTCTTTCAACTTCAAATTTCTACACCAAACTTATCTCTCCGTCAACTTCTGTCAACTCCCATCCAAGTCCCGTCTATTCCCATCCAGCTCCACTTGTTAAACTCCCTATCAACTTCCATGTCATAAAATTTTAATGATGCGCAATTACACATAAGAAAAGAAAACTTAATTGAACAATACCACATTGATACAGAATTTCAAAATTGAAAAGCCAACATGGTCTAGCAAATATTGCCAATGAGAGGTGTCGACACTTTCAAGATAGTGTCACCACAAAGTCTATGTCAAACTTTTTGAGCTTAACACTACAGTTTCTTTCAACTAGAAGAAGAAAGGACATTTGGTTGTATACAGCAAAATACTGGGAGAATAGTAGCAACGAATATTAGATAATACAAAATAATCCAATAACCTATTTCATGTTACAAAATAATTAAATAATCATAACATAACATATTTAATATTCTCCCTAAAACATTTCTTAAGTTTAAAAACATTACATAATTATCATAACCACACATATGTGGAGACTATTTCCCTCTAATGTCATGCATCTCAAGACCAAACTACCTAGGGGAAAATCTCACTAGAAAAAGTCCCACCATTCAAAGGCCATAATCACAAAAATCAAAACCCTAAACAAAATCTAAAACATATACTTCATGTTTAGCAATCTTCATGCTCCACTCCTGCTCAAGATCAATGACTTTCCTATAATTAGGATCCATAAAACATGTATTACATAGAAAAAGGATCTAAAATTTTAGACAATTTCTTCCAAAATCTAGGGTCCACCAAAAAGGAAGTGCTGTAATTGCCATGTAGGAAGATTGAAGTAGCCTATTAGTTTAACTAGAGGAGTTGGGTAAGAGAATACGGAAGTTGGGTGGGAGTTGACAGGAGTTTGCAGAGGGACAAGTTTGGGGTAGAAATTTGGAGTTGAGGGACTAAAAAGGTGCAGAATGAAGTTGAGGGACAAAATCAGTGCAAGAGACACTCAAGTTGAAGGACTAAAAAAGGAATTAAACCTAAAGTTTAACTATTTTTCCAATTAAGACACTCTTTAAGTACAAAAATATTGTTAGTTAAAATTAAGAACTACTAGTATTATATAAGCTAGAAATTTACATTTGGACAGCTAATTTTGACCAGAGAGAGTAATAATTGATGGGCGTGACCTTATCACCCGAACCCAAACTTGCTTATATTTGAAATATCACACAAAATCTCAAGCATATAGAACAACATGTTTTCACCAAATTGTTGGTAGTGATCTCCCAACACAAACATGATCAGAAATAAAACCACATTCAAAAATTAACCTACGAAAATTAATTAATTATCACACTACACATTACTACTAAACAAATCACACACACGCTCTCTATCTCTTTACACATGACCATCCTCGTCAAATCATCACGAGTTCACGACATCGAGTGTCACTGTCGTTTCTGGAACGGGAATCGGGAATCTAAGTTCGCCTTGCCGTTGATTGGCTTCAGGTTGTTGAGCCTGAACAGGGCGTTTGGCTTGCTCAGTTTCTTAGTGAATGATTTGAATAGCTTGTTGGCGGGATGGGAGCGCACCAGCTCCTGTTTCATTGATACGTGGTCTTTTTCCAGATCCGTTAGCCTCATCCTCATCCACGCCACTTCTAGCTTCAGCTCCCGGTTCTCTCTCCTCACCGACGCGTAGTTGTCTCTCAGAGAGATTGCACCGCTCCGCTGCTCGATCGCTGAGGAAACTGGCCGTTGATTACGTCGAAGAAGAACTGGTTGTGGCCGTTGTTCATCGTGTTCCCGAGACGAATTTTCTCGAAGTACAACACCTGAACCGCCATCAGTACCAGTAACCGCTCGTTCTGTGCTGCGTGGCTGCATCGATCGTTTTGCACAGCTGGTAACGTTCTGAATCCTTTATGTTTGGATGAGCCTGTAAATTATTAAAAAGAATAAAAAAGATGTTATTCTAGAACAAGAATTTGAATCTGTGACTCGGAAACAGAGAAATTGATTCTCACCTTGAGGAAGATATCTACAGCTCTGTATAATCCATCGCTGATGATTCGAGCATGATTCGGAAGCAATTCTGCAAGTTCGATGAATTTCGATGGTAACAAATTTGAATCTAACGCCACTTCTGCAAGGTAATTATCCAATAACTTCGATACTTTGAGAATTGAACTCTGTTTTGGAGATCCAGGACTGTCGAAATCATACACCATTTCACTTTCATCTCTCAAAGGATTATCTTCATCATCATCTTCATCAAGATTCAGAAATATGGAGAAGATCCTGAGGATCGAATCTGTGTTATACATGCTTGAATGACTGTTTCCGTGTGAATTCAAAGGAATCAAGATGTCTTCAAGAATTGCTTGGTCGAGTTGCAGGCTGATCCGCCCTTTCAGATCGGATCTGCAACAAGTGGATGCGGAGGATGCTATTGCATTTTTCAACAAACTTGAGAGAAACGCCATTGGTACCGGACTCTTCTTGTATTGAGTCAGAAGTAACCTTATTATTGCTTCAACAATGACTCTTTGCTTCCTTTGCTGCTCCAAATCCTGCAGACCTCCTTTAACCAAGTGAGGATCTCTCATAACAAGGCCTTGAAGAGAATTATGAGCATAGTTTATCAGAATTTTGTTGATCATATCCTGTTTTAGGCCTTTTGACTTCACTGTAGGAAGAGCTCTTTGGAAGAAATCAAGATTAAGCACAATGAGAGACTTTCCCCACCAATCTGAGGGTGTTTCTGGTTCCATGTTTGGCACAAATTTTCCTGGAAAATTGTGGTCAAGTTTCAATAAACCAGAGGTGAGCTGCTCTTTGCATGCATTATTTGCAATTGCATTGATAAGTCTGTTAACCAGATTGATCTCTTCGGATACAAGCAGAAGGCTCTCATACTGGTGGAGAACAGATATTGAATTTGATATATTCGGAAGCACCATGTCCTTCAAATAAACTTCAGCTCGATTTTCCAGGTTCTTCTCTGCAAACTCTTCTGTCATTTCCAGAATATGAGTTGCACATCTTACCATAGCAACATTTGATAATGTAATCTCAACATGTATACCACAGCAGAATTTTGCAGCAAGCTCAAATGCCTCCGGTCATCCAGGAAAAGAAGGCAGGGTTATGAGAGGAATTTTTGAATCTTTGACATCAAGCAACAGCTTTCGAGTCTTCCACTCCGAGAAACTAAAGGAAAGTGCAGAAGAATTTCAGCCATATGATATGACTATGAACAAATGGTACTATCAATCTCATACTGTCTTCCTTTCTTCTATTCATCATTCAACTTAAAACAGATTAACAGTCTCCATAGCGTTCTATTCACTACAATTTGTTGTAGTTAACTTTCAAATAAAATTGCAGTGATAATAAAAGCAGGGCTTATATCTCTAAAAAGCCGTTAACCTTCAGATGTCTAAAGCTTTTAGCCCTTTAAGTTACAAGCCAAAGAATTTAGCCCTTTAACTTACTACCTTTTAAAGGTTTTAGCCCTTTGACTAACTATCTTTCGAGGTTTTAGCCCTTTGACTAATTTGTTGGCTTTGACCGTTAACTAAAGGTTACTTTAATATTTTGGTTTTTTTTAACAAGTCTTTAAACTTCCTTAAATTTTTCACCAACCCCTAAAACTCTAAGGCTCTTGACTCTAATACCAAACTCTACACACAAATAAATTTCAACTCTAAAACTCTACACGTGGATAAATTTCACACACACACAAATAGACTTATTTTATAATGATACAATTACACAAATTTAATATACTTTATGCTGCTAATAAAGATAATATTTGCTTAGCATACTTCAATCTTTTTAAATCTACTTTTAAATTTGCTACAAATTTTTTCAATTTTTGAATAAGTTTTGGCAAATGATATTCTTCAGGATCCTCTATATTGCTAATTTCTACTAAAATTCTTACTATTTTTTTCCTATAATATTCGCACTGGTGATCATAAAATTTAACATCATCTACATAATCTAAAATAAACTTTTGCATCACTATTAGCTTCTACATGCACTAATAGTCCTTTTTATTTTGTTAGCCCTAGTTGTAGCTTCTAATAACTTTATTAATTCATCTATACATTCTAATTCAAATATTATTTCCTCTAGGTTCTCAATACTATTCAATTTATCCCATTCTTCAGTGTTTCTCTGACGTCTAAATCTTAGTCTTTTTAAAGAGGCGATCTCTTCATTAAGCTTTCTATTATTACTTAACTCTAAAGCATCAACTATAAGTTCCAATTGTTGTGATGTAGAATTCATAAACTCATCTCTTAGTTAATGTGTGTGTGTGTGTGTATATATATATATCTATTTCTTTGTTAGTCACTGTACAATTCTAAGATAGATATAAATAGTAGCAACACTCAACAATATTAACCAAGCATATAATAATTCTTTAAATAGGTCTTACCTTCAACCTAAAGCCCACTTTGCTTCGTCTGTTGCCTCTTTGAAGATCACCAACCCAAATTATCATGCCTCAGTTTAAGAGCTTAACGCCAACACACCTTCCTTACGGCTTTCAACTTGGCAACAAGTAGCTCAATAAGATGCATACACAAAGTTTTGAGTTGAATAATTTTTAAGATTTCTGGAGACAATAGCTTGGCAAGATTTTAGCAAAGGTATTATAGAACTAAACACTTAATTATATTATAGATAATGTAGGTAGTACATACTTAATATGTTACACACTTCACACTTAACTCTAAGGATTTTCAAAACTCTCTTTTCTTTCACAAGGCATAGAACACTCCAATTCTAACTCTAACCCCCTCTTTATAAGACGCAATCCATGCCCCATTTTTATAGGCAATATGGGCAGACTTTAACTTTGGATTTTACACATAGTTTACTATGAGATAAGATCTTAGTACAATGATTCGAACTTCAAATCTGGACTTCAAACCTTTTTAGAGGTAGTACAATTATATAATGGTCCTATTTCTGATAACGACCTTTTTATTTTTCCATCATGTTTTCAATGTCGTACCACTCCTCATCTGTCATATTTTCCCAGTATGAGCTGTCATCATAATTGTCATTTTCTAAGATATTTTCTTCATTATTGAGCTCTATTATCATTTCCTCCTCCATGTTCCTAGATGTTGACTCTTCTCTGGCTATTGCATATTCTCCTTCATCCCATATTGTGGCTAGTTTTGCTTCCACGTTTGCAACCTGGTTTATTCCTTTTACTAGTTCGAGATATCTTTGCATGTGGTTTTTGCACTCATCTGTCATTTCAAGGGTTGTATTGTCCACACCATGTTTTTGAATCTCTAGGTTGTTATCTGATTCCTTGGGAACTCTTTCTGCATTTTCTTCTGCAAAATTATTCTTTTAGTGGCTACAAATGTTTTCCATCCTAGATACTTTCTTTCTCTAAGAATTACAACCATTTTTATTAATGCTTTGGCTGTTGCTCTGGTAAGAAACTCTTTTTCTTTTTCACCATAGGCCATTGCTTCTCTTTGTGTTGGAAGATTCCATCCATAATTCTTTCTTAGTCTAACTACATCATAACTGGGTATGAAAGTGATTCCTTCTCCCCATTCTGGTGTACTGTAGACTTCAAGACAAAATCCCATATTTTGACAAAATTCTAATTCCCATATGAGTGAATCTTTAATTATTTGTGGGAAGAACATGAACAAATACTTAATCTCTTTGCCGTTGAAGATTATTTTTCTGAGTAGACCTTGTTCGAACAACCATGCTACTACATATGGTGAACATGGGGGTGTTACTAAATACCAATTTTGATTTCCTTCCCAAATTTGCTCGACACCTACATTACTTATAGATTCCTCATAGAGATACCTATGAGTTATAAACCAACTTTTCATTGCAGTTGGTTACATATTTGTTATTTTTTTCTTGAATATCTTAAGGCATGAATTCTTCAATATTTTTTAAGACTACCTCTCTTTGGTATGTGAACCATACCTTTTCTAGTATTAGTTCAGCTAGATAGTATTCAAATTTTTTAATAGAAGATTTTTCTTCCATGTGTTTAATAAGGAAATATAAACTCTTAGAGAGTGTTTTAACTTCTCTTATTATTATATCATCTTAGCAATTTTGCAAATCAGTAAGGATAATATTATCTAATATTTCTAGCATTTTGTCTAATTTTTTTTAATGTCTTTCTTCTCTTCTTATTTCTGCATGATTTCTAACCGTAAAAACGAATAAACTATGGAGCAAAGTAGAAGGTTGTATTAAACCTTTCTTTAAAAGTTTGTCTATTTGCTGCGTGAATTCCTTAACATCATCTAGTCGATATGTCATTGGTTTCATCCTAATAATCCTTTTTGGATCTACTAATTATATTTTTGCCACTATTTTGTCTCTATTCCATAGCTTTAAAGGATCTTCATTGAACTTTTCTTTAATCTTTCCTAATATTTCTTCTAGAATTGGTGTTCTATCTCTACTAGCTTTAAGGTTTTGTTGCACATAATGCTCATTAATTTATGCCATCCAACTTACATTTTCTTCTTCCTTATCATTAACTATACTTGTATCACCACGATTTATAGACACGTACTTTGACATGTTCTTCATGGGTAAAAGTACTATATTTTTTGGTTGGTCTAATGATTTTTGTGGTTGAAAGCCTAAAGTACATTTCTATCCAGCTTCTTTTAATAACTTTATACTAATGAGTGGTGTCCCTAATTGGATATATGATGAAAGAAAGAAAATGTATATTTAAAGTGTGTTTAACCAATTATATTTGTGGAATTATGGACTTAAGAGTTGTATTTTTTTATAAGTAATTTTATAAGTGTTCATTTTATTCATGTTGTGCGAATTTTGTGGCGATTAAAGGTTTGATATTAAATGGAAAAGAATTAGAAGAAAAGGACTTAAATGCAAAGAGCTGGAAAGATGAGGATCCAAGGATAAATCTGGAACTTTGAAGGCTTAAGTGAAATTTCTCCATTTTTCATTAAGAGCAAAGTTAGCAAAGTCCGTGAAGTTGCTGTGACTAGCGCGAAAGGATTCCAGTAGCATCAAGGGTTCTGCAACTTGTTTCAGGTTCCAACCCCTGGGTAGTGTTGCACAAAACAAAAGCATCAGGGGTTCCGAAACCTCACAGAGGTTCCAACCCCTGTCCAACAAGGCCGTGTGGGAAGAAAGGAAAAAAATAAAATTAATTCTTCAGGGCTGCTATCTTAGTTACCAAACACTCTTATTTTATTCCTAATATAAATAGGAGTCTTAAAAACTAGGTTTAGCATCTAGAGAAGCAATTCCTAGACTTTTATTTTCTTTCTTTTCAGTGCTAGAAATTATGTCAAAGTACAGCTAAACTCTCAATAAGGCTAAGGGTGTGTTTGGTGCAATTTCTCAACTGCTTCAGCTTCTTAACTGCTTCAGCTTCTTGACACTATTTATGTCACATAAGTTTAAATTTTTCTCCTAAAAACTTACATTTTTAAACCAGTTTTTACCCTTAAAAAGACCATAAATAATAAAAGATCAAAAGCTTCAAATTCAAGTTTTTCATAAACTTCCTTTTTACTTCCTTTTTACTTCCTTTTTACTCACTTTTTCTTATCTCTAAAAGCAGCTTTTAAATTTTCCCTCCAATAAAAATTTAAACTTATCACTCATGAAAAGTACTTTAAAAGTAAAAGCTCCAATAAGCTGCACCAAACAGGCCCTAAGGAGGATCTTAATTGAGGAGTTTGACTTGTTATTTTATTTTGATTCCTTCATAGATTTTATTGTTTAATTTTATTTTTGAGAGATTATTAATTATTTTTTCAGATTAGAAAACCCTAAGAATTATATTTATAAAATTTCATATAAGATTAGTCCTGCTCTTTTTATGTGTAATTTGTTAGAATATAATTGATTGATAAATTTATTTTACAGGTTGATCTTTTACTGCAATATTGTCAATTAGATATATTGTCACCTCGGATAGCTCGTAATGATAAATTAGTTTGTTCTTCACTGAAATTAATTTCTCTCAAAATAAATACATTAGTTATTATTATTGATCTTCACAGTTAAATCTTCTGATTGTTTGTTAGGGATGTAAAACATACAATTGAGTAATAAATAGGAATCCAAATTTATAATAATTAAACAAATCAATTAAGTAAACCCTGAAATCTTATTCATCATAATATTGTTTTCAATCTTTTATAATTATCATCTTTTATTTAAATATTTTTATTCTTTATTTTAGAATTCATCTTTTAATTTAATTTCTCATTGCGACAACTCTTTATATTGATTTAATATAGCTTTCTTGTGGATTTGACACCTAAAACTACACTATAATAACCGCTTAGCCAAAGGGTTTTAATTTTGGGGCAAGACACAAAAATTTGGCACTGTTGCCAAGGAAGCCAAGTCAACAATTAGAGTTTGAACATTCTTCACTTTTCTTTTCTTTTTATTTCTTTTATTTGTTTCTTTTCTTTAGTTTATTTTACTTTCTTGCTTTAATTTTATTTTTTTCATTAAAAAAAAAAACATTTGAGTGTATGAATAGATCAAGAGACGAAAAAGGGAGGTTTATTAAATTAGATCTACTACCCTTTCAAAAAGAAGAAAGTCAAGTCTAATTCATCATTTAATTCTAAAACCATGTGTTAAGACAGGGATCAACCTATTATGATTTTGAAAGACTATTTGCACCCCACTAGAACAGCTACACCATCATGCATAATGTTTCCTCCTAATACATCACACTTTGAGTTCAAACCTGGAATGGTTCAACTTTTGCCTAGTTTCCATGGTTTAGAGAATGAAAATCCATATGTGCATATTAGGGAGTTTGAGGAGGTCGTAACTACTTTTCATAGTCGAGTTGACACGATAGACACAATTAGGTTAAAATTCTTTCCCTTCTCCTTGAAAGACAAAGCTAAAATTTGGTTATATTCTTTGAGACCGAGATCTATAGGTACATGGGCAGAGATGACTCAAGCTTTCTTTAACAAATACTTTCCACATCATAAGACTAATAATTTTAAAAGACATATCTCCACATTTTCTCAAAAGGATAGTGAAACCTTATACCAAGCATGGGAGAAGTTTAAAGAATTACAAAACTTGTGTCCACGTCATGGGTATGAAACTTGGAGGTTGGTTAGTTATTTCTATGAGGGTTTAACTAGTAGGGAGTGTCAATTCATAGAGATGCTGTGTAATGGGGAATTTTTGCATAAGGACCCAGAAGAAGCCATAGATTATTTAAATGAGTTAGTTGAAAAAGCTCACACTTGGACAGGACCTAGTGCCACTAATAGTACTAGTAGGTCACGATCATCTGGGATTTACCACCTTAAGGAGGAAGATAACCTTAAAGCTCAATTGGAAGTTGCAACTAGGGAACTTGAGATCTTAAAGATGAAAAATAATAGAGTTATCCACACAGTTGCTAAGGTAGGAACTTAGGTTCCATGTTTTGTTTGTGGGGGATTAGACCATTTAGATCAGGATTACCTAACCTATGGTGAGATGAGAGGGGTGTATGAAGAATAATCTAATGCATTAGGAATGGGTAGGGAACCTTTTTCACCCTATTCAGAGACATACAATCCTAGTTGGAGGAACCATCCCAATTTTAGTTGGAAGGCTAATCAAAACCATCCCACATCATCTAGCAATACTTGGAATAGTGAAGCTCAACCACTCAGGCTTTACCCAACACCTCAATACAATGCACAACCAGATAGAAATCCATTAGAGGCAACACTTAAGGCATTTATGGAGGCATAGACTAAGACTAACCAAAAGTGTGATTCTATTCTTACACAAGTGGTTGAAGAAAACAAGGATATCAAGAGTCAACTAACTAAGTTGACCAATGCTCTTACTATCCAAGAGCGAGGTAAGATTCCATCTCAACCTCAAACTAATCCTAAAAATTTACATTTGGTGCAAGAATCTACCTCTAGTTCAGAGAACACTAAAGGGGTCAACGCAATCACTACTTGTACTGGTAAGGTTATAGAGCCATTGCAAAAAGCACCTAAATTGAAGGACCCTACTCCAAGCCATGAAGACGACCTGTTGGAAGAACCTGAGAAAGAGGTCCCAATTCGAGTTCCTTTCCCTTAGGCTCTTAAAATTGGAGAGATTTCAGACAACCAAGGTGAGATTTTAGAAAATTTGAAACAAGTAAAGATTAATCTACCTTTGTTGCATGTGATTAAACAAGTACCAACTTATGCCAAAGTGATCAAGGATCTATGCACCATGAAAAGGAAACACCATGTCAAGAAAACTGCATTCTTGACAAAACAGGTAAGTGCGGTGATTGAGCAGAGAACACCGCCAAAGTACAAAGATCTAAGGTGCCCAACAATTGCTTGCCAAATTGGGTCACAAGAGTTCAGTGAAGCTCTTTTGGATCTAGGAGCAAGTGTGAATTTAATGCCTTATTCGATTTATTTGCAACTAGGTCTTGGAAAGATAAAACCCACATCTATGGTGTTACAGTTGGCTGATTGTTCTTGTAGGAAACCAAGAGGGATAGTAGAAGATGTTTTGCTTCAGATTGATAAATTTTATTATCCCGTTGATTTTCTTGTTTTAGATACTCAATCTAAAATTAATAGTGAGTCAAAGATTCCACTTATTTTAGGAAGGTCATTTCTTGCTACTGCTAATGCTCTCATTAATTGTAGGAATGGTTTGATGAAACTTTCATTTGGGAACATGACTCTTGAGGTGAATATTTTTCATGTTGGGAAGCAACTACATGATGATGACGAGTGTTATCAAACCTACATGATAGATTCACTAGTTGAGGAAGTATATGAAAGGGAACATATTGAATCTTTAGAATACCTCCTTGGTGACTATGATTTGGATGTTGACTTTTTGAACTATCCTATTAATGATCAGTCTAATGTTTCATCTATTTCTAATGTTCTGCAGGATAGACATAGAAAATTTTTACAGCCACACTTTGAGGAGTTGTTATATGATAGGAAACATTTGAAGCCATTTGGATGCTGTAGGACTAATCTTATATGAAATTTTATAAATATAATTCTTAAGGTTTTCAAATCTGAAAAAATAATTAATAATCTCTCAAAAATAAAATTAAACAATAAAATCTATGAAGGAATCAAAATAAAATAACAAGTCAAACTCCTCAATTAAGATTCTCCCTAACCTTGTTGAAAGTTTAGCTACACTTAGACATAATTTCTAACACTGAAAAAGAAGAAAATAAAAGTCTATGAATTGCTTCTCTAGATGCTAAACCTAGTTTTAAAGACCCCTATTTATATTAGGAATAAAATAGGAGTGTTTGGTAACTAGGATAGCAGTTTTGAGGAATTAATTTTATTTTTTTCCTTTCTTCCCGTACAGCCTTGTCGGACAGGGGTTGAAACCTCTGTGAGGGTGCAGAACCCCTGATGCTTCTGTTTTGTGCAACACTGCCCAAGGTTTGGAACCTGAAACAGGTTGCCAAACCCCTGATGCTATTGGAAATCCTTTCGCGCTAGTCACAGCAACTTCACGGACTTTGCTAACTTTGCTCTTAATGAAAAATGGAGAAATTTCACTTGAGCCTTCAAAGTTCCAGATTTATCCTTAAATCCTCATCTTTCTAGCTCTTTGCATTTAAGTCCTTTTCTTCTAATTCTTCTCCATTTAACATCAAACCTTTAATCACCACAAAATTCACACAACATGAATAAAATGAACACTTATGAAATTACTTATAAAAAAATACAACTCTTAAGCCCATAATTCCACAAATGTCATTGGTTAAGCACACTTTAAATATACATTTTCTTTCATCAATATAATCTGCATGTTGAACAAATGTTCTATGACAAATACTTGTTCTTCTAAGTATACTGGAACATTTCTAGCTAAATAATTAAGTTCTACCATCTGTCCATTCGCTGCTACTAGCCTTTTTGCAAGAACTTTGACCTAATGATCTTCTAGAAGAACATTTGGCTTAGCTCATGTATAGGCAGCTCCTGTATCTATTAACGCATCTATAGTATATGAGTGATACCCATTAGGTTCAAACTTAAGTTTTATATATGAACTATTTTTAGAAGGCTTGATTGAATTTATGAGTTGTTTCATCCTTTTTGTTTCTTCACCATGGCATTCATAAATGGATTTTACTTGTGCTTGTTGTTGCTCTCTTAAATGTTGCTCCATTAACTAGGCTTGATAGTGAGATTTCTTTTTCTTAACCACTCTAGCATCCGGTCATATTCTTGTATTGTAGATCTCCCTTCTCTTATAGGTAGCTTAACTTCCTTATATCCTACTATTTTATTATCCTTTCTCTTTTCTTCTAGGTTTATTACTATCACTCATCCATCTTTTAGTAGTAGCTAATTCTAGTTCTCTATTTGGTCTTGAAGTTGAGGGTCTAAGTTTGTCTTCTAATAACCATTTGGTTGGAATAGTGAGATCTTTCCATGCTAATGTTCTAGGCATTAGTCTTTGTGCATGAGGCATCTTACTTTCCCATAGAATGGTGTCTATAGGTTCTCTTCTAAACTTCATATTTGTAGTGTTAACTAATCTATACAATTATTCTATAATGTAGTGATAAATTATGGCTACCTTTTAGCATATTAATATTTTTGGTTTGGATTTTTATAGTTAAACTCTTATGTAGGTTTCTATCTCTTAAACTTACATGATAGTTTGGACACATTGAACATGAAAGGTCCATTATATAAATTAGAATGTATGCCTCCTATCATTGCATCTTTTAGGTTCAGATGTCTACAATCTAATATGCACACCAATATTGGTGTATCAATTCCTCTTCTAAACAAAGGACATGCCCCTATTTAGATTAATCCTATGTGGGCAAAGTTGTACTTATTTCTATACTTCTCTATACTTTTAGGATCTAATAACGAAATCATTACACTTTCTTCCTCAGTTTGCTCTACCATCGTTACTCCCTTGAAACTATCTATATTGAGGCTCCATTTACTTCCTTTGTATACGTCTTTTTTGTCTTTTTTACATAACTTCCTTGTAATAGCTTCTCCATCAATTTCTTCATCAATTTCCATGCTTTCATGAGATTCATATAGGGTTCCTAATGAGGTAATTTTTGAAGTCATCCCTATAGAGGTTGTTGATGCCAATGCTTCTTTCATCATTCCTATGACTTTCTCTTCAGACTCATCTTCAGACTCATTACTAGATTCATTCCATTCATAAATGCTTTCACTTTTTGATATTTCACTTCCAAATATTATTTCTATTTCTAAATCCAACTCTTCAAATGCTCATATTATCTTTATACTCGCTTTTGGATTTTTCTTTGAGCAATCAGGTGTTATATGTACTTGGGCAGTGCTAGGGGCACTCGCCTCTTGCACTCTCCGGCAAACACTCCCCCTTTCATTGGGCCACGTAAGGCTGTTTAAGCTCTAAAGTGCAACCTCTTGCCGAACTAAGATAACGTGGCCCAATGAAAGGACGAGTGTTTGCCGGAGAGTGCAGGAGGCGAGTGCCCCGAGCACTGCTCATATGTCCTTTTTCCTTGCATAGCCAACTTATGCATTCTGACTTTGGTTTTTTGATGGGCATGGTAGATTCTTCTTATAATTTTTAAATTTTTTAAATTTTTTCTTCTTGAAGAATTTTCTTTTTTTTTTTTAATTCTTTTTATTTCTTTTAAATTTATCTACTTTTAAAAAATATTTTTTAAGTTTTTTTTCTTCTTTTTAATTTCACAACCATATTACCAAGCATGTCTATTAGATACCCGCAACTATTCTTATCCATACTATCCTCTAGTCTCTTGCTGGCTCTCGGTCTCCTTCATATTAGAGCAATGTCAATCCCAAACAATAAAATGATTCTATCACCCGTTTACGCGTACAATGTGATGAAGTACACCAATATTTCCACGCAAATTCTCATTTCTAGAAACCAAAATCAATTTCAAACTTTTAGCTTTATCATATATACTGATAATATTTTTTATAATTCGCAGAAAGTGTTATACAGTATATATATATGTCTGTGTGTGTGTGTTTAGGAATCCTAATCAGGAAAATCATAGAACAATTGATCGGCACCGAATCTACCTTTTGATCCAAAGAAAAGCACAACTTTTTAGTCACGTTTCCGGTGCTTTCGAACTGACCTACATACACTTATAAATACCAACGATTAGATGCAGAATACCATATTAGATGGACATTTAAATAGAAAACGTGCCTTTAAGTATTTCTATTGTAACTGGACAAGAAATGGTATATTCTCTAATTCAACACATTTTACAATATATTTATTAAAAAATTATTATTTTCAAATTTAAATTAAAAGCACAAAAATTTAAAATTTCATATTTTAATAATTGAACCGATAGGTGTTAATAAGTGTCTTAAACTGAAAACTACAATAATCATTTTTCATTTTAATTTACACACTGTCAGCATTTGCCAATAGTTTAGTGCATGTAAAAACATGGAGAATATCTCAGCTTCATTCCCAAGTATAGATAAAATTGTGGGTCCTTGGAGGCATCTTCTTCTTCTTCATCTTCCTTCTCCATTGTACGGACCAATATACGGAGTCAATGTTGGTATGATGTTTGGAGGCTAAGTTAGGGCAATATAGCTTTAGTTATGGCATCTTTTTGGCTTTTTGGTTTTCTTCAATTGAACACACACGAATCTTACTATGGCCAAAAAAAAACAAAAGGTGTCCTCTCTATTCGGATAAACCCAAACTTCTCCTCTTCATCAACATGAGTCCCTTGGTAGGAAAAGTTTTCAATTTCATTTTATGAATATTAATTCTAAATTTAAGTATGAGACTTTTAAATTAAAGATTTTATATTTAAATTTAAGATGAATGGGGTTTGAATACCCATGTTATAAAAAAGTTAAGAGGAATAAGATGTGTAACCAAACATTTGGTACAATAAATAAATTCTTTCCATGCAAGATTAAACAAGATATCTATTCTATTTTTAACGGAGAATCCAGTTTGAGAATTTAATTAGTTATATATATATATATATGTGTGTGTGTGTGTCAAAGATAGTTGACTAATGTTGACAATGGATATTTATTATTGTCACATTTTGCATGTAAAAGGCACTATATATGAAGCAACTTGACATTATATTATGTCTTTATCAAAGTGATCATCATCAATGAGCAATAGAGAATCCATTAATAATCATCTTTTCCGTCCGTGTATTTTATTCT
>BPVZ01000035.1:2509754-2524571 GCA_020521535.1 Rubroshorea leprosula
GATAGAGATTGTGCAGGGGCATCAAGATCCCAAGAGTTCGACATTCATAATTTGGTAATCTTGTGTGTCCTGTTGAAGCCTGTGGTTGTCCCTATCATGCACAGAAGAGCATAAAAATATAAAATTGTAAAACACGTGATCAAAGATGATAATAGAACAAAATGGCATCTAGAATCATAGGAGACGAAAACTGATCCTATCAGATCATGATCAATCAACGCTACTGGAGATTTTGAGAATAATTTAGATTTTTTCTTTCTTCTTTCCTTTTTTTTTTTTATTTTTTCCGGAGGAATAATCTAGATTGAGTTTTTTTGGAGCATATTTCTTCTGTTTGATGGTTCAGAGAAATGTCTATTTCCTCATATATAGAGACGCACTGGGGAATATGTACTTCCAACTTGAAGAAGAAGCATCAAATAGCAATAAAGAAATGATCTACAGGATCAGAGAGTGATTGAAAGTAAATCAATACTAACACTGGTAACTACTGGAAAGTAGGACGCAATCTTCAACAAGAACTCAGGTGTGATATATGCCACAACATACAGATGAAACGTATGGTTTGATCCTATGGCTAGTTAAAGAAGCAGTTCTAAAAATCAAAATGAAATGAAATATTGGCTAAAAGAAATAGCTTCAAGGAAATTTACCAGATCAACTAGCTGTAGGAACCTCTTAAACAATGTCTTCCCCCCTCTGTCATTTTTCTTTCTTTCCTTAGATTTCCATTTTATGCTTGAGCTGCAATGAAGAACTGTCTTTCTGAACTAACTTAAAAAAGGAACTTGCTTTCTAGAAGGTCCAGCCTCATGCTATATATGTTAAATGTGTCTTGGTGGCTTGAATTTTTTGGTAGGCTATTGCAATCGAACTTTCTTCCCTCTTGTATCCATGAAGGAAACTTTAACAAGAAAGCACAGGTATTGGGAACGTATGGTCGCCTCTCTGGTACTCAGTGCACACTGAACAACATTTCACAAGAGGAAATAGTAGAAGCATTTTGAACAAGTGAACTGCCAGGAAAACTAACTGTAAATATAAAAAAATCGCCAATCGGTTTGTCTACCATTCCATCCAAGCTAAATTCCTCACACAAGAAAAATACCGGTAGTACAGAAACTTTCCTTAAAAATCCAACTTAATTTATTGTTCTAACACTTCGATGAAGCACCAAGAAACAGTTCGAAGTTTAAACACTTCACAAAAAGTTTCAATTTCTCCAAATCAAACCTTTGAAGATGATGTTGTCTGGTAGCATGATCCATCACTTGGGAATATAATCTCTTAAGATTCCATTCATCTGCTCTAAGCTTGCATTCCTTCACCAATTCTCAGCAGCTCTTCGAACAGCTGCATTTGCCTCACGAATTTCCTCACCAGAGAACTTGTGCTCAATGATCCTAAGGGTCCAGGTTGCAGTACGCTAATCACAGTTTCCATCTCCTGCCCTAGCTGCCTTAAGAATTAACAACAATTACAGCTTTTAAGAAAAATTTATCAATTTAAGCTGCAAAAATAAGTAAAGTGCAATTCTTTTCTTTAAAAAAAAAAAAAAAGGAACTTTGAGACTCCTCTTTGTCTGACTATCCAAACAACAGAAATCATTTCATTCAACTTCGGAAAACCCAGAATCCATTAATCCAAACATAGAGAAAAAATGAATACCCAAAACCCAATTAAATAATCTTCAAATCATGGCATGTGGTCATGAAACGCTAGGAAACTGGAATGAACAAAGAATAAAGGGAAATGTGAATTGAAAATGTAAATTCGTAGTCAAGAAAAACTAAATACCTGAAAAGTTTTGGAACGGGCAAGGCATTGCCCAGTTGGGAGAAAGATGGGCGCATCCCAATCTCTATTCTGAGTACACAACTCAACACAGGTGAGTGAAAATGGAGAAGGGAAGAGAACTGAAAACTGAAAAGAGGAAGATGGAAGTGGGATTTTGCACGTTGCGTTGCAGGCAGAAATCCAGCAAAAACGATCCCGTTTCGTTTCCCCGACGTCCTTACGGAATTTATTTGTTTTTCTCTTCTGCGTGGTTCCCAGAAGAAAAATAACGATCCACGGCAACGATTTTTTTTTTTTTAAATGTAAATTAAAAGTTCCATGTAACCCTTTCAATGTAATTTAGTAGGGATGGATTTTATGGGAACAAAATTACTTAGTTTTGATATTTAATTAGTTTATAATTTTTAGGAGCAGACACTCGATTCTGATTATTATATTGTTTATAAATTTGTAATAAGTAATGTTCTTATTAAAATTAAATTAACTTATCAAGTATTGAAATAAAAAATAAAAATAAAAATAAAAAAACCTTATCAAGTATTGAAAAAGCTAAGATAAAAATCCTTAAAAAAAAAAAAAAAACAAACTTCTACAAGGAAGAAGCAAACCCTTATAAGAGATGAAAGAACTTTCATTTTTAATCATCTACATTAATAAAAAATTATTTCCCAGTTTTTCTTTACTTTGAAGAGATGGAGAATCGAGTTCATAATTTATCAAAAGGAAAAAGAATCATGGCAAATACAGGTTCCTTTTGGTGAAGTGAAGAGTTCGTGTAACCTAAGAAAAAAAGAGTAATGACTGTTTAACATGACTAGGATAAGAACTCTGTAGATTAAATAGCGTAGCAGCATATAAAGAACCAAATAGAGAGATGAGAGGTAGAGAGAGAAAGAGAGAGAGAGGGCCGAGACAGAGAACACAAAGTAAACGAATAGCACAGCGGTATGAGAGTTTCAATCCCTGGGATAGGGGGCAGTTCCGACTGGAAGTGGGTGTCTATGACAGAAGAATCTACAATCAAGCGATTCCTTTCTTCTTCACTAACTTCCCAGAGGAGTGGTCGTTTGAACAGATGTGGCAAACCTTCAACAGGTTAGGCTTAGGAAGGGTACTGGAGATTGATTGCCCGAAGAAGAAGGACAGATTTGGCAAAAGATTCGGGTTTGTTCGATTTTTGGATGTGAAGAATGAAGGTGAATTGGAAAGAAGATTAAATAATGTAAGGATCATGGACAATGTACTACAAGAAAACAAACCGAGGTTCTCGAAGTGGGATGGCCAAGTGAAGGAGGACTCTAGCAACCAATCTATGTCTCAAAGCTGGACTCAACATGACATTAACCGCAGAATCAAAAAGGCCATCATATGCTGAAGTGGTACTAGGACAAAGCAGAAGAAAGTATGAAAGGCCTATGGCCAGAAGACGGGAGGAAGGACCAACAAGAAAGATGGGAGGCAATGAGACCGACATGCATGGGCGTCAACAATGGCAATGGAAACCAAAACACCACTACCATCAATGGTCTGGCATGGAGATCAACATTGACAAGGACGAGTATGCATGGTTGGAAAAATGTTATGTAGGTACTGTGCATTCAGTGAGCTTGATACCAAATCTGCAAGAGAAATTCTTCATGGAGGGGGTTTTCTTTTGCAATATTAGACCAATGGGAGGTAGATTAGTACTGCTAGAAGGCAAGGACTATGAGGATTTGAAGGAGCTTGTTGACACTGGAAAAGACTGGATGGGGCAATGGTTCGAGGATGTGAAGCCTTGGTCCCCTGCGACGGTAGCTACAGAGAGATTTGCATGGATCTGGTGTCAGGGACTTCCAGCACATGCTTGGAAGCTGGAAACCTTCCAAACTTTTAGAAATCTATGGGGAAACTTTATTACTTTAGATGATAGTACAAGCTACAAGAGGAGATTCGATGCCGCCTGTTTCCTAATCACCACACCATCCCCAGATTCTATCTTTAGATCCTTCACGACTAAGATTAATGGCAAGTTTTTTATATTAAAGTTCACAGAAGAGGAGTCAACTAACAGCCTCTTCACCATGAGATCCGATAGAGTAATTCATGCTCCCAGTGATGTGGATGATGAGAAAAGTTGCTCTTTAGAAAGCTCAACTGCTGGTGATCTTGACCTGGAGGTGGATATGATGGAGCAAGCTAAGCTACAGTCCGTTGAGGGTGAAGGCGACGGAGCTGAGGCCATCTCGGAGGATGACGTGGTGATGCTGAATGCCGTCGATGTAAATGGCGCTAAGGTGATATCTCGAGATGATGAAGTGGCTAGCTACTGTGTCGAACCGAACTGCTCAACAAAAATGGGAGTTGAAATAGTTAGAACAGGTACTGAGGTAGTTGAAGAGTCAAAGGATATGGGCGAAAATCTGAATGGGCCTCATGATTCAAATTCAAATGCATCAAGGCTAGGAGAAGCAAAGAAGGTAGGGGTTCACTTAGAAACACCAGTCAACATAGCTGAACAAGGGGACGTTGGGAATACCAATCAAATGAGCAAAAATGTAGCTGTGGACAGCTATGACATGTCCAATCAAAATAATAATATTGAAGTAAGCGGAATGGGCTGTGGGGTTGGAAGGCAAGTTAGGTCTCTTAGAACCGGAATGGGCTTAAAAATGGTCATAGGTCCAAATTGTAAGGCTGAAATAGGCTTACATGGGACATCAATTGCAGATCCAATGGAGCAAAGCACGAAGAACGATAGGAAATCCAAATTAAAGAACAGTGAGTCTGCCTCTTGTTTCTAGGATGATATGGAAAGTGACTCAGGGAACAACTTAAACTGGATGAAAAGGAGTGACATGTGCGGGAGAAGGAAGAGTAAGCGAAGGGCAAAATCATGCGCTTCGGTGTACAGAAAAACTGGGGGATTGGAGGGATTCTTGATTCAATATAAGAGGAAAGGGCAAAGGAAAGACTCCTTAAAGTGCTCGAAGCAGATTCTATTCGAAAATAACCCGAAGAAATTGGTTGCAGATGAATCGATAAATGATAGCAACATTCAAAATTGCAACAAAAGCTTTAAACAGAGGAGCAGCACACGAAACATGGAGGCTCTTGGTCCCGGGCAAAAGAGTTAGGAGTGATAGCACGTGGAGAGGAGAATCAGATTATGCAGAAATTGAACGAGATGGAAAGCCGAGACAGGGGAAGGTGAAGGAACGAAGAGGAGAAGAAATCTGAGAAAGATGACCAAGTGATGCCTCATTTCCCATGATTTTACTATCAATTAATATTAGAGGACTAGGTGGGATAGGAAAAAAAAAGGGAGATTCGGGATTTGGTGGTTAAACAGAAGGTACATGTTTTGCTAATTCAAGAAACCAAAATGGAGAAAGTGGATAATCGCCTTTGTAGGATGGTTTGGGATTCTGATAATTTTGAGTGGGTTGCTCAGTCTACTAGTGGTGCATTATGAGGTATACTAATAATATAGAACTCTAGTGTCTTCAAAAAGATTAGTAGTTTTGAAGGTGTAGGATTTTTGGGAGTCTTTGGGCTGTGGGGAGATGATAACACCCCATGTTATTTTGTTAATGTATATTCCTCATGCGATCTGGTTCAAAAGAGATGCTTGTGGGAGAATTTATCAAAATTGGTTACTTCAAAAAAAGGGAACTGGTGTATAGCTGGAGACTTTAATGCCATTCGAAACCTCCAAGAAAGGAAGGGAGGCAGAAGTGTGAGGCGTGAGCTCAAGGAGTTCAATGACTTTATTGAGATGAGCAGTTTGGTGGAGCTTCCTATGATTGGGAGGAAATTTACTTGGTACCAGCCAAATGGCCAAAGCATGAGTCGCTTGGATAGGTTTCTGTTTTCTAGTGAATGGATGCTTAATTGGTCCGACTTGAAGCAGTGCGGGTAGTTAGGTCATTGTCGGATCATTGCCCAGCCATGGTGAAAAATGAAGCACGTAATTGGGGACCAAAACCATTCAAACTATTTAATATGTGGCTGCAAAATCCTTCATTTAGAGAATTGGTAGCAAATCAGTGGAACAACTCAGATATCCGAGGATGGGGAGGTTTTATGGTAAAGGAGAAACTAAAGCGGCTGAAAAACTGTTTGAAGGATTGGACACGAAATCAGGTGCAGGGAGTGGATAAACATATTGAGGAGGCAAAAGCTGAAATTGCAACACTAGATGGTAAAGGGGAATCACAGCAGCTAAGCGAGGAGGAATGTCTCCGTAGAAGAGAAATGATGATATGCCTATGGGAAAATATTCAAATCAAAGAGGATATGACAAAGCAAAAGTCAAGGAAGGCATGGATGAAAGCCGGGGATGCAAACACAAGTTATTTCCACCAGTGCATAAAAGGTAGATGGCGCAGGAGCAAGATAAACTCAATATCAATCTAAGGAAAGGTTTTTGAGGGAGTCAACGAGTTGAAACAAGGAGTGGCAAAATACTTCATGAGCTTATTCACAGAGGAAGGTTGGAATCGGCCTATTCTAGATGGTGTCGACTTCAAGAAAATTTCAAAAGCCGAGAGAAACTTCTTAACTGAACCTTTTCTTGAAACAGAAGTTAAAGATGCTGTATGGAATTGTGATGGTGCAAAAGCCCCAGGTCCAGATGGTTTTACTTTCAGGTTTTTGAAAACATAATGGGATGTGGTTAAACGCAACATATTGAAGTTTCTTACTGACTTTCATAGCAACAACAAGTTGGTGAGAGGATCCAATTCATCTTTTTTGGTGTTGATACCTAAGAAGGAGAATCCTCAAAGCATCGAAGAGTACAGGCCAATATCCTTAATTGGAATTATGTATAAAATTCTTGCTAAAATCCTTGCAAATAGATTACGTAGGGTGATGGATGGGATTATAGGCGAACAACAATCAGCTTTTATCGAAGGCAGACAGTTGGTTGATGGAGTCGTCATTGCAAACGAGGCTATTGAGGAGATTAAGAGGAAAAAATTGAGTTGCTTCCTTCTCAAAGCTGACTTTGAAAAAGCCTATGATAATGTCAGCTGAGAGTTTCTGGATTATATGCTGGAAAGGATGAATTTTGGGTCTGTTTGGAGGGGGTGGATCTGCCAGTGCTTGCAAACTAACTCAATCTCAGTATTGCTCAATGGTAGCCCAACAAAGGAGTTTGTCATGAGTAGAGGATTATGGCAAGGGGACCCACTAGCTCCTTTTTTGTTTTTAATTGTTGCGGAAGGCCTCAATGGTATCATATCATCGGCAGTTGCGAAAGACCTCTTCAAAGGGGTCCCAATTGGAGGAGGGGGCTTTTGCATCTCCCATTTGCAGTTCACAGATGACACCCTATTAATAGGGAGAGCAACGGAAGATAATATCTGGACAACAAAATGCATTTTGAGGGCTTTTGAGTTGGTGTCCGAGCTGAAAATTAACTATGGGAAAAGCTCACTTATCAGCATAAATACAGGTAACCTATGGGAAAGGGATATGGCATGTCTGTTAAATTGTAAAGTGGGGTCCTTGCCATGTAAGTACCTGGGTATTCCTTTGGGAGTGGATCCTAGAAGAGTGAATACATGGAAGCCACTAATCGACACTTTCAAAAGAAAATTATCTTCTTTGAGGGGTCGATACCTATCCTTTGGTGGTAGAATAACTCTTATAAACTCTGTGTTGTGCAGTCTACCGGTGTTCTTAATGTCTTTCTATCTCCTTCCAAAAAGCGTTATTGGTGAGTTAGATAAAATTAGGAGAAGATTTCTTTGGGGGGGGACAACAGAGACAAAGAAGGTTGCTTGGGTTGCGTGGGAGAAGGTTCGCCTAAGTAAGCTCAATGGGGGGTTGGGTATAAAGAATTTATTGTGCTTTAATATGTCATTACTGGGAAAATGGTGGGGAAGATTGATTATCGAGAAGGGGGGATTGTGGAGGAGAGTTTTATCTGACATTTATGGGAGTGATGAGGGGAATTGGTTATCTTACTTAAGGGAGGGTAGATGTGTAGGATCAAAATGGTGGAGGGATGTTTGCAAGATAGATGAAGGGATGGGTATTAAAAAGGATTGGCTGAGTTTGGGTTTTGGTGTGGATTTGGGGGATGGCGAAAAGGTTAAGTTCTGGATTGATGTGTGGGTAGAAGGGTATGCTCTATCTAACAAATTCCCTCGTTTATTCCTACTAGCTACAGATCAGAATTGCAGTGTCAAAGACATGGGATCCTGGTCGAAGGATTGCTGGCAATGGAAATTCTCCTGGAAACGCCCACTTCATTCATGGGAGGAGGACATTGAAAAAGAGTTGGTTAAGATGTTGAAATTAAGAGCTCCATCACAGAACAAGGAAGATCATGGCAATGGCACCTGGAAATTTCAGGGACCTACACAACAAAATCAGCTTACTCATGGATCCTTAAGGGAGAACCAAAGCCAGCAACTGACTTCATAAGGGTGTGGAAAGCCCCCATTCCACCTAAAGTAAGTGCATTTTGCTGGCAATTGCTTAACAAGAAAATCCCTACAAAAGATAACCTTTCAATCCGAGGAATTTGTAATGCAAACTCTAATTTAAATTGCTACTAGTGTGATTCTTCAATGGAGACGCCCAATCATATTTTTGCTCAATGCAATGTGGCTTTTAGCTTATGGATGAAATGCTACAAGTGGTGGGGCGTGCAATATGTCCTAGATAATTCATGTTTAATGTTTTTCGAGCAACATAAATGGCTTGGAGGTCCAAAAATACTTGATAGGGGATGGAACATTATCTGGTTCGCAGTAATATGGACACTGTGGCTGGGCAGGAACGAAAAGATTTTCCAAATGAAGGAGACAAAGCTCAACAGATTCTTTGAGCTAGTTTAAATTCGATCTTTCTTCTGGGTAACGAACATTCAAGGTATGGAAGGGTTCTCTTTATCTGAATGGTGCGAGAATCCAACCAAATGTCTTAAGAATAACCTCGTCCGGAAAGATAGTGTTTGAACTAGTCTTTTTGTTTTAACTAGTCTTCTTGGAAAGTTGGTTTTATTTTCTTTGTTGGGTGTTCTACCCTCGCTGCTTTAATGTTGCTAGTTTTTTAAGCAACAAGTTGGTTTTTGTATACACGGGTTTGAGTACCCCTTGTACTCATCAAATAAATATATTAATATTCTTTTGCCTTTCAAAAAAAAATCATCTACATTAATAATTGAGGGGGAGAGAGGCAGAGGTGGTTAAGGAGAAAATGAAAAGAATAAAAAGGAAAAAATCAAACTGAGAGAAGAAAGGGGTGGCTAAGGTTTGAAGAAAAGACCTTTAAATGAAGAGATAATACTTAATATTATAAATTTATTTTTTATTAAATAATTTAAATTGTATAATTCAATTTAATTAGTTAATACTACACAATACTTATTTGTAATCATGATTTTACCATTTTGCAATGATTAAATTTTGAGAAGTTGTTCCTCTTTCTTTAGTTATTATGGGCTTAAATTATTTTGTTGGACCATAATATTGGGCCGCAAGCTAAGATTTGCAAAATTCCTCTTTCACAACCCATTTTCTAAGATCTTTCATTAGAAAACAAAAAAATTTTTCTCCTTGCATGTAGGGATGGCAACGAGTCCCCACAACGGTGGGGACTCCCTCCCATCCCCATCCTCGTAAATGACGGATACGGGGATTCCCACGCGGATTTTTGGCGAAGGGTCAAAAATAACCTCCGTCCCCATACCCACGGAGAATGATAGGTTCCTACGGCTATTCGGATTCCTCGCCAAATAAAACTATCATCTATTTCGATACTCTAAATCATAAGCACTAAAGCACAAAAACTGTAGCTTCAAAAACTATAGCTAATTGATACCTGGAGGTTGGAGTTGGAAAGCTTGAGAATCGGAGGTGGAGCTGCAAAGGAAGAAGGACGACCTAAGTTGAAGGTGAGCGGTGACCCGTGAGTGAAGTGGAGGCAACTCAAGCAATAGCTAGTCACTGTTGATTTCAAGGGTAGTGACAACACGGTGAGAGCTTGAAGGTGAGGACTGAGGAGGATGACCCAGCCTTGGAGCTGGAGGTGAGTGGTGAGCGGTGAATATTGTAGTGGTTGCACAGCACAATGGGTAGTGAAGACACGGTGAGATCTTGATCTTGAAAGGAATCATAAGTGAGATGAGGATAAAGGATTGAGCAAACAAAAACATTGCTATGGTTGCATAGCACAATGGATAGTGATGACACGGTGAGATCTAGATCTTGAAGGGAATCACAGATGAGATGAGGAGTTGAGGATAGAGGATTGAGCAAACAGAAAGAGTTACAGTGCAGAGCAAAAAAAGAGACTGGAGACTAGAGGACTGAAGAATCACAAGTGGTAAGCAAATCTGAAATCTTCAGCTTTGGATAGTCCTTCTAGGATTATCAATTTAATTAGGCTGGGCAATTAGGAGGTCTAAGAAGATTGGATTCACAAAAAGAATGGGCTGGGTAACACAATTTGGGTTTGGAAAATTGAAAAAAAAAAAAAAAAAGGTTGTGAAATTTAGGTTATATTGGTATTGGGTTACCTAATTAAAATGGGTAAATAAAAATTAATTATTAATATATTTAAAATATATAAATAAATTTATATATTTTTTATTTTATTTGATTCTCCACCAGGCCCACGGAATGGAAGAAATTCTCTGTCCTTTCAGCTTACATTTGAATAATTATTGTCAAATTATAGATTTATATAGTTTTAGTTACTTGCATGGCTGTGTGATTGAATTGTTCTTTTCTCTTTTTATTACATATGGTTTATGTCCTGATTCATAGTTTCCGTTTCCTCCACAATTTCGTGTCCTTTGATTTTAGGGTTGCTCAAATGGCTGATGATCAGGAAACAGCTGGCAAACAATCAGAACCTACTTTGTCAAATCCATCTCAAAAACAGCGAACTCGTGATGAAGTGCTATCTAGGCACAGGTAAGGTGTCCTCAAGTCTATGTTATCAGCTACTCATTCCTTCATTTTATTGATGGCTTTGGACAGTTAAGCAACTAGGGCATCTTAATGTTTGATTAAATTTTTAATTCGGTTTGCTATAATGTTGTGGTTGTGCTAGAGAAAAGAGGGTTCAATATGAAGAAAAAATAAGGCTGAGCTTTTCTTCTAAAACCTTGATAATTTCCCTTGCTGATATTTGAGACAAGCAATTTGAATAATATTGTCTGCCCTGAATTAATTCAGTTGAATGCTTGATCTGCTTGTTAATATGAAGCTTGCATCATGTTTGCTCTCTAGTGCCTAACTTCTTTATTTACTTATTTAATGATTTTTTTTTTTTCACGTTTCTTCAAACCTCCTATTACAGATCATAAGACTTTAATGTTGCTATCCTTCAATGACATTATTTCTATGCAGGAAAGAGGTATCTAATCTGCAGAAGAAGGAAATTGAAATGAAGAAGGCAGCAGCAAAGGGTAGCAAAGCTGAGCAGAAGGCAAAAAAGAAGCAGGTTGAGGAAGAGATCTCTCAACTCTCTGCTAAGCTTAAAGAAAAGCATGCCCAAGAGCTTGCTTCATTTGGATACAGCACTAGTAATGAAAATGAGAAAAACAGTCTTGATGACCTGGTGAAGACCATTGCTGGGGTTTCTGTTGCCAGTCAACCTGACCATTCAAAGCCCAGCAAGAGTGCAAAGAGACGAGAGAAAAGAGCTCAGCAAGAAGCTGCAAGAGAGCAAAGAATTCAAGAAGAGCAGAGCAGCATTGTCAGTGAGAGAATGATTAAAGATGAGAAATTGGTGAAAAAACTTGAGCCCGTTAGATTGACGATCAACGAAATAAAGCCAGATGGACATCGCCTCTACCGAGCTGTTGAAGATCAACTGGCACTTCTGTCAGATGGTTCTTCTCCTTATACATACCAAGAGCTGCGTGAACTGGTGGCTGCTTATATGAGGAAAAACATATCTGATTTCCTTCCCTTTTTCCTGGCCGAGAATTTGGAAGACGAAGATGCTGGAAACTCACCAGCAGAGAGATTTGAGCATTACTGTAAAGAGGTGGAGTCAACAGCTGCTTGGGGAGGACATTTAGAGCTGGAAGCTTTAACTCGCAGCCTAAGAAAACATATCATGATATTTTCAGGATCCTTCCCTGATGTGGAGATGGGAAAGGAATACAAAGCTGAAGGAGGGTCTTCTTCATTCGAAGGTTCTGTTATGTTATCATACCATAGGCATGCCTTTGGTCTTGGCGAGCACTATAATTCTGTGGTCCCAAATGTGATCGGATAGGTAACTTCAAATCACGTGCGGTAGATTCCTATCTATATCGATGTTTACTTTATTATGATCTCTTAAGAGAATAAGTGACAAACTCTGGGTTAAATTACAAAACTACGCATGTGATTGATGCTAGTTGATTCATTATTTATGTTTATCTCCTTGTGGTTGGTATTGTTCAAACTAATGGATCGGGGATTGACATTGCAAAGTTTTTGCAACAAATGGTCAAATTACAAACGTTTATCTAATTCTTCTTTCTCCTGTGCTCAAGCTTTGCGAAGATGGCATGATTTCGATATGAAATCTTTTAAGATCTTGGCTGTCTTTTTATCATATAAGGGTGTGGTCCTCTGGCACGTGGATATGAACCAAAAATTTGTAAAATGCAAAAGCTATCTGAGGACCGAAGACAGAACATGAAGCAGAATATGATAATGTGAAAATGATAGTCCCTTGCTAAAGCCAGAAACAAAAGAACATGTGTTGCAACATGATGTGGAACAGTGAAGTGCGTGGTGGACGCGGTGAAATGCGTGGTGGACATGGTACAGAGCAAGAGGGGCATCCTCTTGATCCAATTTGGTGACATTGATTGGATTAAAATGATGGTCAATTTTCATGAAATAGATTCGGGGGAATAACTTTGTCTTTGTCCAGAAGGGTGAAGTCCAGAATTCCAGATAACAATGTTCCACAGAATTATGCTACTTTGCAACTAGAAAAACCACATTGCAGAATGCAGATCGATGTTAGCCTTCTAAACTTTTCTTCTCATACAAGAGAAAAGAAAGATAAGAAAATTTGTAGAAGCAGCTATTTAGGAACATCATGTAAATCCACATCTCTGTGAATTGTGATGCTGAGATCCAACACCGTGATCTTTAGAGATTCATCCACCGAAGTTGATATTCTCTCACAGACACTAGTACATCATCTCAACTCAATCTGTGTCTTTTGTAAGGGAGAAAAAATCAAGAAAAATGTGAACATATCATGAAAAATATGATATTAAAGGGCCTTTAAAGATCATCTGCCCCCACCTTATTGATTAGGAATTCAATCTTTTAGTAATGCTACAAAAAATAATATCATTTTTGAATCTTCTAGTTTTCATACGGATGACTTGTGTTTTTATTTTCTTATTTATATTTTTTTAAGAATTTAAACGTCTAATCTTAACCTATAAATCAAGATATTTTTATATTAGTGAATACTTACTTAACTAAACTCTTATCAATGAATAACTTGACTTTAACCTAATCAAGAAGTGGATATAAATAGGTTGCACACAAACTTACCCAAGTCATGATCCTAAGTAAATGACACTTGGTTCTATTTGGGCAGGTAAGGCTCACAAAAAGAGCATAAATATGAAGCCATCTTCCATCTATAAACCAGCTCCAAAATTAGTTCTATTTGAAGCCGGTTTATATATGAAAGATGACTCCATACTTATCCTCTTAATTTTATTGAGAACCTTACCTGCCGATTTGTCCTCCGATCCATGGCTTACTCAAGACTCAAGACATATTACATCGAAAGCCTCACAGTTATGCGCAGAAACATGATGTTATCATCAATAGAGGAAAAGGAGATTGCAATGGATGATATATACCAATCACCAATGATTCAAATTCGTGGGAGAGGAAGTTTTCTTAGGGATAATAAAGTGACATCTCATTATTACTTTATTTTTCTATATATCAATGTGTGATCAATTCTAATTTTAAGAATTTTTTTTTCCTAGAAGGCATATATTCTAAATTTTTAATAAAAAAATATTGTATAATATATAGTACATTAAATTGCATGATTTAAACTATTGAATGGAGGGCAAGCCTTTAGATATTGGGGTTGTTTTCATATCCAATAATCATATTTTGTAATCATATTTTGCAAAAGAGGAATATAATTTTTAATAAGGAATATTATTAGTACACATTTTGTTTGATACATTTTCTTTTCTTTATTTGGTTCAGTTATTAAAAATATAATATAAATATAGTTAATTTATCCAATTTATGCATTTTATATGCATAATTATGTCTTTAATTTTAGATCAAAAAATAATAATTTTTTAATAAATATATTGTATAATATATTAAATTAAAGTATGTATCAATTGGATTCCATAAAATACTCAGAACAAGGTTAGTATTACACATTAGCCCAATAGATATAACATTTAAAGCTTATGAATTAAGTCTGTTTCATGAGTTCTTGCTGGCCTTTGGTCTCCTTCATGTTAAGGCAATGGCAATCCCAAACAATAAAATGATCATATCATATCATCAGCTTACGCGTACAATGTGATGAAGTACACCAATATTTCCATGCAAATTCTCATTTCTAGAAACCGAAATCAATTTCAAACTTTTAGCTTTATCATATGTAAAAGAGGTTTTTACTTGATAATATTTTTATAATGAACAGAAAGCGTGATACAATAATTCTGCCTTTCCGATTAGATTTACCAATCTCCTCTCAATATATACATATATACATATATATATTAATATATATAAATTAATTCCTATCAATCTTAACTCCCAAAAACAATTGAAATCTCAATTAATATTTAGAAACTGAAATTTCATTTTATTAAATGTTGATATTTAAATTTTAAAACTAATTATATATTCTAATATAATCAAAATCTAAATATAAAGTGAAATGAGATAAGAGATGAGAGATGAGATGTGAGATGTGAGATGAGAGATGATTATCTCCAAATGTGTAACCAAGATAAAATAATATCTAAATATAAATATTAATATTTAATAAGATAATTTTTTAAAT
>BPVZ01000035.1:2560011-2581964 GCA_020521535.1 Rubroshorea leprosula
AAAAAAAATATATAAATAAATTTATATATATTTTTTATTTTATATAGATCCCCACGGTTCCTCACGGAGTGGAGAAAATTCCCTGCGAAATTTCACGGGTAAAAAATTGCCTCCATCCCCGCTCCACGGGTAGGAATATTCTGAGAATCTCCATCCCCGTGGTGGGGATCTCTGTGAAGCTCTGCGGGTCGTGGAGAAAATTGCCATCCTTATGCCTAAAGAAATTTAATTTTTTTAAATATACTAAATTAATGTGAGGTGTGATGTTAAATTCTCAAAAAATATATATATATATTAATTTTAAAATACATATAAATTTTTTTTAAGACACTTGATTCTCTAAACTAAAACTTGAATGTGTGAAAGAGCTAATTTCCACGCTCCAGATCAAATGGCTTCCTTCTTAATTGTGTGGAAATCTACCCTTGGTGAGGTTGAGACTTGAGAGTTCAAGTTTCTCTGTTCCAGAACAAATACTAAAAATGCAGTGTACAAATTACCACTTTCCAGACCCCAAAAGAAAAAAAAAATTGCGTGGAAGAGCTTAGGTAATGACTAGAGTGAAGCAATTTGAATAATTCATTATCAATTGAAACAAATAAATTCTTTATTTTTGGTACATTTCAGGTAAAAATTTATACCATCCCAAGCCATAAGGGTTGATACAAGTTTAAGATGTATCTAATCAAAAGATAGTATACATTTTAATCAGATTTAAAGATTTTATCTTCAAGTTCATAAAAAACAAAAAAAAAAGAAAAGATTTTGCCTTTAATTAAAGGGCTTCCTCTAACTAATGATCATTTTTTCCTACAAAGGAGACCAAACAAAACAAAACAAAACTCCTAAAAATATAAATAAGAAAACAAAGAGGAAAATCACTGTATAATCTATGATGAAATCAAAAGATAGATGACACGCATGCTTCGCTTGATAGAGCCAACCTCTAAAAAGGTTAAATGTAAATTTTAATCCTTAAATTTTATATTTTGAATACTTTTGATTATTAAATTTTTAATATTTTGTTGTCTCTCAACTCTATACATTGCATTTTTTTGTCATTCAGTAAATTAAATTAAGTGATGATGTGATAATTAACTTTATTTACTTTCTTTTAATTTTTTTATGACATGCTTGTTATAGATGGGTCCCTTAACTTAGTTGAGCAAAATTTGTGGTGTCTATGTTGGTAATTTTAGCTTAAATGGATAAAATAATAAATTAAAAAATATACTAAAAATTAAAATTTATTATAAATTACAATATTTGAACTTATAAAATGATAAAGGGATTATTGCTTATCTATCTTATCTCTTAATGATTATAAAAAAAATTATTTCAAAATTATATAGTTGTAATAAAATATTATAAAAAATGACAAAAAGTATACTAATTTAGGCTTTAAAAATAGAGTATCTTAGTTTTTTTTTTAATGGAGTTTTTTGAAATGATATAATTTTAAAATAATTTTCCTTCTAGTTTTTAGAATATAAAGTTAAAGTGAATAAATATTACTCCCAATGATAAAAATACTTATATCATATTCTTCTTCCTTAAATTTCTTCTTCACCAAAAACATTTTTGATGCTATATAAGTTAATGTAAACTAATTTAATGATGTATCTTTGTCACACTATTAAAAAAGTGTTAATTTTGGGCACCATGTGTTTACATAATCTAATTTAATAATGTATCCGTTATAACATCATTAAAATTTGAATTAAATCAATTGTTAAGGGACTAGAAAAGTGTGATTTGTAAAGCTGATGACAAAAAAAAGTGCTAAAAATAGCTTAGAAATAAAAAAGTGTTCAAAATGAAAAGTTAAAGGACAAAAATTTAAAAAAAAAAAAAAAATTTTGAGAAAGGGATAATTGAAACTCGTTCGAGAATCATCCTAATTTGAAGCTGGGATACACTATTGTCGTTTCGAAACACGCCCCTAGCCTTTTATCTCTTTTCATGTGTTACCAGTTTCTCAGTAACCAAACCAGAGCAGAGTGTCACGTCCTCAAGGACCTCAACCGCTTCAAATTAAATTCTCTAATAAATTTATCTTTTCCTGCTAAAATTCCTCTGCTACAATGAACGGCATAACGACGAGCTGCACGGCTCGAATATTGTGTAGCTTGAACCAATTGCCGCCGGGGAACCTTTTGTGCAGCCGGTCAAGGCGGAGTTTCGTAATCGCCAGACCTCGGCTTGCGCTCAGAGCTCCAAGAATCATTTGCATGGCGGTTAGTTGATTTCTTTCTTTTGAAATCTTTTTTCACTCTTGAAGTTGAAAGCATTTGGTGAAAAGGAATTCTGTTGTTATTGTTTTATTTTGTTGGTGGATTTTGCAGGAGTCGTACCTGATAACGAAACTGGAATCTGCAGAGAAAACGTGGAAGGAATTATCGGTATGCTTCTTACCGATTAATTGAATGATTTTTTATTTGTTAGCTTTTGTTTCTGTTATTTGAGGTATTGGAGCACAATGTATTAGCATTGAAGGCAGCTGTTTGAGATTTGAGTTTCTGTGAACAAATCATTGAATTGTTAGTCTTTGTTTCAATTATTTGAGGTATTGGAGCACAATGCATAAGCATTTTAGATAGCTGTTTAAGATTTGAGTTTCTGTTAACAAATTATTGAATTATTAGTTTTTGTTTCAATTATTTGAGTTATTGGAGCACAATGCAAAAGCATTTAAGGTAGCTGTTTAAGATTTAAGTTTCTGTTGAAAAATTGTTGAATTGTTAGTTTTTGTTTCAATTATTTGAGTTACTGGAGCACAATGCATAAGCATTTAAGGTTGCTGTTTATGGTTTGAGTTTCCGTGAACAAATTAAAATTTGTAGGTCAGGCTTGCTGATCCTGATGTTGTTTCGAATCCTGGCGAGTATCAAAAGCTGGCACAATCTGTCGCTGAACTTGATGAGGTACTAGAATTCATGTTTCTTATCCTTCTTCTGAGTGCTGGAGATCATCTGTTTTATGGTCATGAATTTCATCTTTTTACCTGGTAGGTTGTATCAACGTTTAGGAGATTTAAGGACTGCGAGAAGCAGTTAGAAGAGACCAAAGGTTATCTTCCACTGCTTTGCTTATTTAGAAACGGGAAAAGGGAAATGGAGGAACATTTGAATTAACATTCGTTCTTCTTCTCTTTAATTAATATGGCAGCTTTAGCAAAAGAAGAGAGCATTGAAGAAGATATGGCTGAGATGATACAATCTGAAATTAGCTCTCTATCTAGCCAACTACAAGAGCTTGAGGAGAAGCTTAAGGTTTTTTAGCCTTTTGTCTTTAACAGTATCTGTATGGATTTTTTTCCAAACAAGGGGTGCTAACTACTGTTTATTTTTAACTTCATTAAGTGTGTGTCTGATCATTTTTGTTGTTCCCAATCATTGTTCTATAAAATGGTTTCCCTATATTACTCACTCAAATTGTCGTCTTGCATATCGATTGATAGGTACTGTTACTTCCAAGTGATCCTTTGGATGCTAGAAATATAATGCTAGAAGGTAACTATTATCTTTCTACAAGGAAGCTTGTTGACTATTTGATGTTGATACACAATTACAAATTATTTATTGTTTGTAAAGTGGTGACTGGTTCACTCTTTTCAATCTTCATTTTCGAGATGTATTTTTGGGAGAGTTAATCAGCAAGAAATAGAGATGAATGGCACAGAGCATCATATGTTTGAATAGAGTTAATCATTATATGTTTGCAAGGTGGGGATTGGGTCATCTTTCTTTTCTCCTTTCCATTTCTTTTTCCCCCTTTTCCCTGCATTTTTATAAGTAGCATGATGCTTAGAGAGCAGCCAGCCATTGCAATTATGCCTTATTATCAGCAATAACTTATTTGCTACTATCTCTATTTTTTGGCCGATTTTCAACTATTACTTCAAATTGTGAAATTTCTAGATGGTTAGCAAGGAAGTTGATAGCATGCTTGATTTGATCTACACTAACAGAAGATCTGATTGGAAGACTCATTCCATGCAATCTACATAAGAATTGATTTAAATTCCATCTCTAATACTTCTTTATGCTATGGATATAATTTTTTTCATGCATTAACATTTTGGGATATTTTTATGCTACTATTTTATGGTGATTCCTTTCAATATCTGACTTCAATGAACCATACTTGTCCTCCTTGTTTACAGTAAGGGCAGGTACCGGGGGTGATGAGGCTGGACTATGGGCTGGTGATCTTGTAGGTACATGTTTCTTTTCTCCTTTCAAATTTGTGGCAACATATCATGCTCTCCCTGTTTGCTGACTTATTAAGTTAGTCTAAAATCAGACATTATGTTTGATGGAGATGTATAAAGAGTAAGCAAATTTGAAAGATATGCATAAAAGTTTTCTGGACTTGAAATTGAAAATCTAATCTACTTCTACTTTTATATCAATTAACCAGCTTCATGGGACTAGCTTAGGAAGAAATTTGATATACTTGCTTCTAAACATAGTTTCTGAAATCTTTATGATTTAAAATTCAAATGCTTGTAAAATCAGCCCTGCAATCTGATCAAACATGTGTATTTAACTTGTTTGTCAGTGAAGTATTTTGACCAATCATCCAATGATGATGATTTCTTGAATTTATATGGAAATCATGACTAGCAATTCAAATAAAAGCTTAGTTATTTTATTAAACATGAATTATTTCCTTATATGTAGCTATTGAAGTATAGGCATCCTAAGATAGAAATACTATCTCAGGTGTTTCTTCCTTGAATGGAATACCTGAAAATTAGGTAGAAGTTTTATTATTGCAGCAAATTTTATCAACATTTAATTTCCATTTTCAATATATAGGTCCGCATGTATCAAAAGTACAGTGAGCAGAATTCTTGGAAGTACACCCCAGTTTCAAGCTCTGAGGTATGTCTTGTTACAGCAATTTAGAATCAGCTTTATCTTTTACTGGTGATAACAATGCAATGTGAGTGCCTGTGTTGCAATTGCAATTTCAGCTACTTATCCTTCCCAGTCATGATTTAGTAATTGATATTGCATTTGCTGTTTGGTACAAACTGCCAAATGACTTGCCTAAAATTTCTTCATTAAGGTTTTCTATATTTAAGCATTAGACATCAAAAGGAAAAGATATGCATCCTTTGGTGTTGATATGATTGTCAGAATTGTCTGGTATTTTCAAGGCTGAAAAAGGAGGTTTCAAAACATTTGTGATGGAGGTAAAAGGAAATCGTGTCTACAGCAAATTGAAATATGAATCTGGTGTCCACCGAGTTCAACGTGTTCCTCAAACAGAAGCACAGGGACGTGTGCACACTTCTACTGCAACTGTAGCCATTATGCCTGAGGTAAAATTGTGTCTTAGGCCTCAACTGGGCTGTCTCCATTACATATTCTGCATGGAAAGGATCTTATGGTGGTTCTATCAAGTCCTTGGGGAAACAATAAACATTACTACTTTGTCCTTGTGCCTGCTTTAATTAGGTTTTTCTGTATCTGAAATTTAGGCTGATGAAGTCGATGTTGAAATTGATCCAAAAGACATTGAACTTACCACTGCAAGGTCTGGTGGTGCTGGAGGTATAATTCATATATCTGGATTGATTTTATTGGAGTGAATTGGAATCCCTTTCTTATCCCTTTCCTCCATTTGGTTGGTAGGTGTGTGGAAGAAGATTTTTATTCACTTATTATGCTGGATATCTTGCAGGCCAGAATGTCAACAAGGTGGAGACAGCTGTTGATCTTTTCCATAAACCAACAGGAATCCGCATCTTTTGTACTGAAGAAAGGACCCAACTACAGAACAAAAATCGTGCTTTGCAACTACTACGAGCAAAACTGTGAGAATCAAATTCATCTAGTACATATTCTCTACTGTCATTATTGTAACTTTTAGTTGCAGTTGGTTTTGGCATTCCAATGATATTTTCAAAGAAAAAAGAGATGCTTTCATGAGTGGGGACAAGAACTTTGCTTTCCTTGTTCGTATCTTTTATTTTATTCATTGGTTAAATATTAGTTTCCTGAGAAAATAGTCAACCCTTGAAAATTCTATTCTCAGAAAACTTATCTTGTTTTACATTATCCACCTTCCTTTTTGATACATTCATTTTGATCCATGACCATCTTACAGGTATGAAATAAAGCTAAGGGAGCAACAAGAGAAGATAAGGAATCAAAGAAAATTACAGGTAGATATAGCTGAGATCAGATGCAAAGGAAGCTTCCTCTTTCAATCCAAAATTTATGAATTAATTGCTTCTTATGGTGTTTCCAGTAATTCTCCTATTTCAAATGCATATTATCACTAAAAATGTCATGCAGTTGCTAGATGATGGTGTGATTTTTTACTAGTCATTCTCTTACCTTGAGATTTTTCTAGGGACACTATGCCATCCTCCCATGAGCTTTTTGGATATCACATTGTTTAAGCATGTTAACAACAATGCCCTTTTGATTGAACTTGTGTGTTTAGAGAATGTCAAACTTGAATTTGCATAATGGCAAGATCTTCTCCAATTGATTTTTACAGCATGGGATTAAATTGCCTTATAGTAGAATTATCTAAAATGGCAGGTTGGTACTGGTGCTCGTGCTGAAAAGATTCGGACATATAACTACAAGGTACATTCACAACGTAATTCCATTTGCTATCCTTAATTCACCAAAAAAATGAAAACATGAGAAATTCACTAGTGTTCTGTGCATGCCATTTCAAGACAAGTCACGGCAGTGTTGCCATTGGGAATTAGTGGTTTATCTTGCCAAAAAAAAAAATAATAATAAGGCTTTTTTTATGGAAGAACAACCTTTGGAATCTTACAAGCTTCTTTTACATTTGATTAGGATAATAGGGTGACTGACCATCGATTGAAGATGAACTTCGCGCTCACTTCTTTTCTTAATGGTGACATAGAAACTGCAGTTCAGGTATTTATTTTTCTGCTTCCTTTCTGATTTTATTTACCATGCAATCTCACTTCTCTCTCAAATTATTTTGAATTTCAAGACTTCATGCTAAAATGATTAAGCAGCCTCTGAAATCCCTCCATTCAATCTACAGGCTTGTACTTCTATGGAGCAGAAGGAACTCCTGGAAGACCTTGCTGAGTCCGTAACCGCAACCACCACCTGATTTCCTCCTCTGAAGTGTGATTTTGGGACGTGTAGCAAGAAATGTGGAAACCCTCAAAGGAGTAACTAATCGATGGATGAACAAAACATCTGAAACTGAAACACAAATAGCATCTCCTGATCTCCATGCTAGTTCTGTTGTACCCTTTCGTGGTACCTTCGTATCAGAAGAACACGGAAAATGAATCAGTGCAAGAAATCGAAATTTTTAATTGTATTCATGGATGCGAATTATAAATTTTGAATCTTAAAATTTGAATCTCAGCTTTAATCAGAAACAATTTCAATTATTCACAATAAAATCGTATTTATTTTAAAAATAACAATTTCAGTTATTCACATTTTGTATTTTCGTGTCAACTATGCATATTGCATAACTTTTTTTTGTTTTTTCAACTAGGGCAATTGGGAAAAAAAGGGTTATTAGTGTAACAATTAAAATTTTGACATTTATCAAAAGTTTAGTGCACTCGTATCAATGTAACTAAAACTGCATATGCATGCATATTGCATAACTTACCTATTCAATAAAGGGGCTTTTTAGATTAGAGATTCGACTAATAGAACAGTAAATTTATCTTCTATTTTATAGTAAAATCAATAAGAAATAGACAATAAAATATATAATTCAATAAAAATGTAAGAAACTAACCATCTACCGATCAAAAAACAAGAAATGGACATCAGCAAGAAATGGGCATCATGGTAGGTGAGTTCGAGCCGGCACATTGGAGGTCGAAGTTCAAATGTTGGAAATCTAGAACGGGTGGGTGCAGTGTGCGAAATAGAACTATATCATCTACGAAAAAGGGTTTGGGAACCATTACCCAGGGAAGGGTTTGGAAAATGAGTTAGGATATATTTATAATGCTGTAAGTGTTATATTAATTTTTATTTATTTATTTTAAAATTTTAATAATTAATATAAAATTTAAATTTCTAAAAACAATCTTGTTTGGGCAGTTTCGTGATCCAACACTGTTGATATCTTCAGCTATTTTCACACATGAAATTTCTGAGGATGTTTTTTCAGGGAAAACACTCGACGGTCAAATCAGCAATACTCAATATTTTAAAGAGATGCTCTCAAAAAATAATTACAGATAAAGAAGCGTAGAAGAATTCATTACTTTCATTGGAGGTAGTTGAGAGTATTTATAACTCCAAATGCTGACATGTGTCTGTGCATGTAAACATCCTATTGGCCCCCATGTGACGCTGCACACGTGAGTATGCTTGTATTTGTTGTACTGGTGCTTTCTCACTTTGCGCTAATGAATAGCAGACCCATTATGTACAGCCCAAGTTGAATGTTGATATATTCCAACAAACTCTTTAAATTTTAATAATTGAAGTCTTTAATAATTAGTACAAAACTTGAATTTCCAAAAAGCCCAACTCTTGAATTTTAATAATTAATCGAACATATCAAACAAGGAAAAAAATGTAACTTCATTTAAATGGCACGATAAATGGTTGTTGTTGGACTTCAGATGCGCAACGGTACCGTTTTCAGATGCTCCTCCTCCATATCTTCGGTGTAGAACAGCGAAAGCCCTAACTCTTGTTTGCAGGTGAATGGCGGTGTTAGTGTGCACCAGAAGTTGGTGCCTTGTCAATGAATAGCCGATTCAATCGCCTCGCCTCACCTGTTTGAATTTCAAACTCGAAATTCATCGGTAAGCTTATTTTGCTTGCTCCTAAAAACCTATGTTCATTGCGGATAAAATGTTGGGTCTGTTACTCTGTAAAAGAATGCAGCTGCATTCATCTCCAGCTTGGAGAAATGTTGGATATTCGACTACCCATTTGAGTTTCCTTTTAGATTTTGCGTCAATTTCTCAAAGCAGACCTTTCTCATCAAATGTTGTTGCAAAAAAATTTGACAAACAGTCATTTACAGTGTCTTATCTCATTAATTCATGTGGGTTATCCCCTGCATCTGCTAAATTGATCTCGGAGCGTGTTCAGTTTCGAGATTCAGTAAAGCCAGATTCAGTCCTCAATTTGCTCAGAGACCATGGATTCACTGATGCTCATATCTCCAGAATTGTTAGGGTACAGCCGCTAGTGCTTTGGTTAGATGCTGAGAGAACTGTTTTGCCCAAACTCGAGTTCTTTCGTTCCATTGGGATTTCAGGAGCTAACCTTGCAACTCTCGTTTCCAGAAACCCAAGTCTCTTTGGACGGAACTTGAGTAAAATTATTTCTTGTTATGATTTCCTCAAGAGCCAGCTTGTTGACAGTGAAATAGTTGTTAAATCCTTGATGAAGACTTCACGGATTTTACAGGAGGATGTGCGGCGGAATGTTTGTCCCAATATCTCATACTTGAAAGAGGTTGGAGTTCCAGATTCCAATATCCAGCTTCCAATATCCAGCTTCTTTTGAAGAAGGCATCAGAGTCCTTGTGCTTGGATACCAATAAATTCAATGAGAAGGTGAAACAAATTCTTAGTATGGGATTCAACCCTTTAAGTTATGCCTTTTTCGAGGTTACTAGAGCTTGGCCAACCAAAGAAACTTGGGAACTCAAGGCAGAAGTATATAGAAGTTGGGGTTGGTCTGAAGATGAGATCTTGTCAGCTTTCAAGAAATTTCCTTCACTTATGAGTATATCAACAAAGAAATTTACAAGTGTGATGGATTTTCTGGTGAACAAGATGGGTTGGCATCCTGCAGCTGTTGCTTCATTTCCATTTGTCCATGCTAGCAGTTTAGAGAAGAGGATCATCCCAAGGTGTTCTGTTATACGAGTTTTGTTGTTAAAGGGTCTGATAAAGGAGGAAATTTTTTTGTCTACTGTGGTAATATCGCCAGAGAAGTACTTCTTAGATAGATTTGTGTTCAGGTATGAGAAACAGGTCCCTGAATTGTTGAATATCTTCCAAGGGAAACTGGACCTTTTAGAACTAGGCCTAAGTTTTGAAGGAAAGATTGATGCCAAACTCAAATAGCATGTGGCATAACAATTTTCAGTTTGATTTATGCAAGGAAACTTGTGAATAGCGTTGATTTTCCTCCTGGTAGGTAGTTACTTTCTTCTGCTTAAACAATGAACTTCCTCGCTAGAAGAAAGCAAAATGTTCCTTTTTTTCGTTGGTGTAAACTGTAAGTATTCTCCCTTGATCCTGATTCACCCATTTAATGAAAGACTGACAGAAAGACTGAGTTCAGCTTCAAATTTGTAATTTCATTGTCCTTAACCTACAATTGTTACACGTACATTAAAGGGTGCATTTCGTTGTACTTTTGTATTTGCATGTATTTTGACGATCATTGAGGAAGCCCTTCTATTTCCGATTATATCATTTGTTGTGGTAAGTCCTCTGTCTCTGAGGTTTATGGCTCTCTGCGGCGTCTTCTTCCTTGCATTTTTATTTCAAAGAATAGAGCTTGTAGTCCAGCTTGGGCACTGCCTCTAGTCCCTTCTGTAATAAATCAGAAGGATTTATCACAATCAGGGCAGTTGAGGTCAGATGGTGCTTGTGCATAGCAACATATGTATAGCTAATATACATTTGGGCTTGCGGAGTAAAAGTAGTGTCAGCAATCTGAATCACAACTCAGGTTGGATATAATTAAAACCGCTACAAGATGAGTAAGGAAAAGGCCATAATTGATTTCAAGACTTCAAGTTCTTGACACCATGGTCAAAGATCTATCTCATATCAATTCTTCTGGTTGCCACTTCCTATTTTTCTTGCCAACTATTTTATATAAATTAATTACAATATTTGCATTTCCTTCTTTCCCTTTATATATAAAATAAAGAATATGATATGGTTACAATGTCATATAATATTATAAGTTTACAATTATAATATATTATTATATAATTAATTTTTTTCATTAAAAGATTATCTATGAAATTATATTTATTTACTCATTTAATAACTAATTTTATTGTAAACTTAGAATTACAATTCCACTTGATATTATATCTATATCATTGCTAAAGACTTAGGGTCTATTTAGTTTGTTAATTAGAAACAGCTATAGTTGTAAATGACTGCTTATAGAATAGCTGTTAGTTATTGTTTTATAATTTAAAATCAACTTATAGGTTGATGTTTTCAAATGCTTTAATCAACTATTTCAGCAAAAAAATTAAAAATTAAAAAAATAGTCAAACAAACCCCTATTTAGTTTGGTTATTACCTACAATTAATAATTTATAAGACAGCTAACTAATGATTAGTTTATAGATTAATATTTTTAAATATTTTATTTGTTACAAACGATCTGTTGATTTTAGAATTTGATTTTTTTTAAATAAGATCTCAAGTTTAAGTCTTGTGAATAAGGAAATAAACGTTGAGAAAGCTTCCTCTAATCGATCTGATATGATTCGATTCTGAATTAATCAGAAATCAATATGATTATTAGCCGGCTTATCAGCTGCGCTCAATATGCGGGATTTCTGTTGGATCAGATCTTTTATATCGAGAAGTTAGTACAAAAAAATATATATATATATCTTAATTGTTAAAAAAGAAAAAGAAAAAGAAAAGGCAGATAAAAATTGAGAAAACTATCATAAAAATGAGAATATTACAAAAATCGTTGGACTTAGAACCTTTGAGGTCAACGGCAGCGTTTTGATATCTTAAAAAATAACACAGCCAGTGCTCCCACACGTCCACCTTTCTAACTTCCAATTCTATACTACTGGTGCAGCAGGAGCAGGACAGAAAAAACCCTAACCCAAATCTCGATTACTTTCCAGTGAATTGGTAGAGATTTGCGCTTATTCAGTGAATAACCAATCCAATTGCATTCTGCGCTGCTGAGTTAGCCGGATTCGAACTTCAAACTCAAAATACATTGGTGAGTTTCTCCTTGCTTGCTGCAAAAATTACTGTTGGTTGCGTAGAATGTTTCTTTTATTATCCTGTAAAAGAATGCCGGTTCCATCTCCAAGTTGGAGAAATGTTGGATATTCGACTACCCATTTGAGTTTCCATTTAGATTTTGCACCAATTTTTCAAAGGAGACCTTTTTCATCAGTTGGGGTAGCAAAGGAACTTGATAAACACTCATTTACAGTATCTTACCTCATTAATTCATGTGGGTTATCCCCGGCATCTGCTAAATCTGCCTCCAAGCTTGTCCAATTCCGAGATTCAGCAAAGCAGGATAGACTGCTCAATTGTCTCAGAAGCCATGGATTCACGGATGCCCACATCCTCAAAGTTGTCAGGATACAGCCGATAGTGCTACTCTTAGATGCTGAGAAAACTGTTTTGCCCAAATTCGAGTTCTTTCATTCCATTGGGATTTCAGGTGCTGAACTTGCAAATCTCATCTCCAGAAACCCAACCCTCTTGGCATGTAGTTTAAACCACAAGATTATCCCTTGTTATAATTTCCTCAAGAGTCAGCTTGTGCACAATGAAGTGGTTGTTAAATCTTTTAAGAACACTACAAGGATTTTGCTTGAGCGTGTGGAAAAGAATGTCTGTCCCAATATATCAATTTTGAAGGGGGTTGGAGTTTCAGATTCCAATATCCAGCGGCTGTTGATGTGGGCATCCGAGTCATTGTGCTTAGATACCAGTAAATTCAATGAGAAGGTCAAAACAATTATTGATATGGGATTCGACCCTTCTAGGTATCTGTTTTTTGATGCCATAAGATTCTGGCCAACCAAAACAACATGGCAACTCAAAGCAGAACTGTATAGAAGTTGGGGTTGGTCTGAAGATGAGTTTTTGTCAGCTTTCAAGAAAGATCCTTCATTTCTGGGAAAGTCGGCAAAGAAAGTTACAAGTGTGATGGATTTTCTGGTGAATAAGATGGGTTGGCATCCTTCAGCAGTTGCTAGAGTTCCATACGTCCTTTCTTTCAGTTTAAAGAAGAGAATCATCCCAAGGTGCTCAGTTATAAGATTTTTGCTATTAAAGGGTTTGATAAAGGAAGAAATTTTTTTGTCCTCGGTGATGATGTCCCCAGAGAAGTACTACTTGGACAGGTTTGTTTTCAGGTACAAGGAAAAAGCCCCTCAATTGTTGGATATCTTACAAGGGAAACTGGATCTTTTGGAATTAGGCCTTAGTTTTGAAGAAAAGTTGAATACAAAACTTAACTAGCTTGCAACACATCTATCTGATAAGGGTTTATTTTTCATTTCAAATGGACAGACTTGCACTATTTTCCCAAGTTGGCAAAATGCTTGGCTGAGGGATTGTTTCATGAAATGACTAACAAATACTACTCACTTTGGTTCACCAAAGGGATCCCCACTGGTCCAGGCATCCAGCTTTACAGTTTCCTAATATCTCAAATTATAGAATTGCACAACCATGAATACCTTGAATTTTCCTTCCTGTTGCTTGTTTAACTCAAGTCTTCTTGCAGTGATTGTTATATGTGGTTTGATGTAGAAAGTATTCCTGGGATTAGAAATTGTTGCATAGCTACAGCTGTAAAACTTCAAAGTGCCTGAAAGTTTGATTGCTTAATACTTAAGGTTATTTTCCTTATCCTATGCTTGCTAAGCATGTGATTGAATGCAAGTTTGATTTTAATGAGAAAATCTACATGATGATACAAAGACAGTGTTCTTCATAATTGGCTTAAGTTTGCTGAACCATGAGACCGAGTTGAAGGGTAATTATATCTTTCCTAGTTGTCTAAGTTTGGGGTAACTGCGCAAAATAATTTCCTTAAGGTGGGTCATGAATGGCAAAAATAACTTCACTCTGGTTTTTCAAAGGGGTTGTTGTTGCATTATCCAGTTCTTGCACTATCTAGATTTGAGAGACTTATGATTCTGTGTAAAAGAGAAGATATATTAGATGGTGATAGTTAAAAAGGTGATGGTAGTGTTGGGCGAAAGCTCTGGAGGGACTGGAAACCACCCTTCAGGATGATAGTCTACCACTACCGGGAACACACATGCTGCTCTGGGAAGCCAGCAGTCTCATCTCCTGTGCTCAACTGAGCATGAGGCATTCGACCGCCCGCGTCGCACCACCGAACCATTTAGAGGCCCGTAGGATTTTGCCCGCGAACGAATTGTGCACATCCGCCAGTGGGGATCGAGAGCTCACCACTCCCATCCATCACCTTGTTGCCCCCACTTGAGTCACAGGCTTACGTTACAAAGCCCGGCAATTTATGTCATTGGAGTTGACCACTTATAGAACTGGTTTCCTCGTTATCAAACCGATGTGGGAGATTGGTTCTCTCCCCTTACCCCCTCTCCACTATTTGCTAATTTGCCACTACTTGAATTGATGATAAAGATAGATGTTTCTAGGACCCATGGAGTAGGTGTCACAACTCATGAATTTTTGTACAATTATACATTTCTAATTCTAATAGTGTGATATATTGAGTCAGATTGTAAAGTTGTTATGAATTGAGCGAAGGGTGAGATGTGTACTTACCTATATTTGAAAAAATTAAAGGCTATTGTATAGGATATCAAGAAATATTTGATTTATAACCCTTATTTTTCAGTTACTCTTACTTTTAAAAAAGCTAACAAAGCCGCAGATTGGATGGCCCGTAATATTCTCTGTGGAACTAGTCCAAATTATTGGATGGTCTGTAAAATCCTCCTCGTCCAGTGTTTGCTATTGCTGGAGCAAGATGCTGCTTGCTAAACTGTTTTGTTGCTCCGTGCTGCAAAGATGCTATTTCTGCTTTTGCTCTATGGTGTAAGTTACTGTATTTATGCTTATTGAATGAATGAATTGCTAAAATAAAAAAATAAAAAGGAGGAAGAGAGAGAGAGAGAACATTGTTACATATAGACTCCACATAAGTTAGTATGCAATCTCACAATATGATAAATTAAGACTCTATTTAATATGATCTTGATTTTTAATAATTTTTTATTTCAAAATTAAACACAACTTTAAAATGCCATCACTATTCAACAATAAAGGAATTACATATTTAAAATATAACTAATAAATTATTAGTTTGAGTGAAAAAACCTTAATTTTTTAAACTAAAATTTTAAAGTTTGAGTTTTTTAAATAAAGAAATAAGTATTAAGAAAATTTTTTTCTTACTAGGTCTAATTTAATTTAATTTTAAATTAAATAAAATCTACTGTAGCTTTGGGGTTAATATAAAAAAAATCTATTTAAAATGGAGATGAGAGCAAAAATTAAAATGACGCTAAAGATTGCATTTGGGTTTCATAATCCGATAATTATATATTTTATTGTAAGATGCATTTTTCAACTTTAAGGTTGGGGTTCGAACTTCTATCTTCCAAAAATTATAATCCATTCAAAAAACGAGAAAAGAAAAAACACTAAAGATTGTTCATTGAGTTATCATCGACGGATGGTGACATGCACTTGTCACATGGCAGAGTCAAAGATCTTCCACATTTCGTATTACCATCCTTTCCCTTACTACCATCAATACTTCGGGTTTAATAATTTGATCTCAAATTTTAATATTTAAATTAAATTAAATTAATCAAAAATTTAAATTTTATCAATTATTTAAATATTTACATTTAACTTACGGATTACTAATGCTTCTTTCAGCTCATGAGCTGGCCATTTCCCCTTTTCCCTTATTATTGCCCTTGTTTTTTTTGAAACGTATTATTGCCCTTGTTAAAAAGAAAAAGAAAAGAAAAGAAAAAAATCTTTCCCTTACCAGCGTCACGAGCCTGCGTTACAAAGCTTGGCAGGGTCGCCTCTAGAAGTTCAACATTTAAAGAATTTATTTCTTTATTATCAAGCCGATGTGGGATGTTAACAAGAAATCAAATTATTAGTTAATTGAATTTTTAGTTATTAAATTTTCACCATCAATAATCAAACCGAACAGAATGGATTTTATTGGTTTTGGTTGTTTTTTAAAAAATGACTATTCAAATTGATTTAAATTTTAATATGTAATTTGTGTGGTTACTGCATGAGTATCTTATCCCTACTACCGATCCGAGATTCAAATTCTCTTGTTTTCTATTCTTTCTCCCCTTCCCCCAATTCCCCTAGTAAAAAAGAAAAAAAATATTCAAATTGGTTTTGATTTTAATCAGAAAATTAATTTTATATTTTTAATAATTATTTAATAATTATTTTATTAATAAAAAATTCATTCACCGTATAAATCTTAGTTATTACATTTACACAACATTGTTTTTAATTGTTAGACATACATTAAAGGGTGAATTGCATTGTACTTTTGTATTTGAATGTATTTTGACCATCATTGAGGAAGCCCTTCTGTTTCTGATTATATCATTTGTTGTGGTAAGTACTTTGTTTTTGAGGTTTATGGCTTTCCGCAGCATCTTCTTCCTTTCATTTTTATTTCAAAGAATAGAGTTTGTAGTCCAGCTTGGGCACTGCCTCTAGCCCCATATGTAAAAAATCAGAAGGATTTATCACAATCAGGGTAGTTTATGAAGGCCTGTACAACAGATCAGGATCATGATCTTGCAAACAAGGAAAGTTCTATGACAGGCAATCAAGAAGGAAAGTCAAAGAAATCTTCCATTCAATGCAGAAACTCTCAATCAAAGTTGAAAATATTCAATCACAGCAAGAATTCACAATCAAGACTAATTGCAATAACTTAGGATTTTATCGTTGGATGTAATTACATATATATCTGTACCAAGTTAGATTAAAATACAAGCTCAGTATTCTTATTCTCTATATTCCTCTTCAAATTCTTTCAAATCACGTTCAGTATTTTGAAGACCCAAGATGTATTGTCTGAAGGTTGGGTATGGAGGTTTCAAGAGGACAGCAAGATTATATGATTGATATCTTGACCCAACAACTCTAGAAAGTTGAAACACCTTATCAAGATCATCAAGTGGTTTTCGAATTGCGGTGAGGTTGTCACATGTACTTTTGAATTTCTTGAGGAAATCCTCAAGGGATTCATTGCTTCCTCGTTTAATAGAGAGTTGCCCTTTGAGTTGGATTTCTTGCTCCTTTGTTGAAGCTAGGTAATGTTCCTCTAGGCACTTCCAGATCTCGTATGCTGAATTAGATGCAACAACTAGACTGAGTGAATCTTCATTCATTGTTCGGAGAAGCTAGCTTGTGAGAAGGCCATCATTGTTTAACCAGATACTAAATTCTAGGTTGTTCTTTTCTTCACCCTTTTCATTAAGAATGGTCTCTGGTGGTGCAGCTTCCTCAATGTGATGGAGTAGTTGAGCACTCCTTATGAGTGGAAAGACTTGTGATTTCCATAATAGGAAATTGGTATTTGACAGTTTAACAAACACCAAGCTTGCCATTTGATGGAAGCTTTGGATGGTGAGAAGTGCCTTGTTCTTGGCCATGTTGTGATAAGAACGCAACAAATAAGATTGAGAAAAAGAAAGGATTCAGATGCAGGCATCGTACTGCTCTGATACCATGAAAGAATTTGAAGAGGAATATAGAGAATAAGAATACTGAGCTTGTATTTTAATCTAACTTGGTACAAATATATATGGAATTACATCCAACGGTAAAATCCTAAGTGATTGCAATTAGTCTTGATTGTGAATTCTTGCTGTGATTGAATATTTTCAGCTTTGATTGAGAGTTTCTGCATTGAATGAAAGATTTCTTTGATTTTCCTTCTTGATTGTCTGTCATAGAACTTTCCTTGTTTGCATGATCATGATCCTGATCTGTTGCACAGGCCTTCATACAATTGAGGTCAAATGGTGCTTGTGTATAGCAACATATGTATAACTAGTAAACATTTGGGCTTGCGGAGTAAAAGTAGTGTTAGCAATCTGAATCGCAACTCAGGTTGGATAAAATTAAAACCGCTGCAAGATGAGTATGGAAAAGGCCATAATTGATTTCAAGACTTCAAGTTCTTGACACCATGGCCAAGACTTCAAGTTGTATATCAATTCTTCTGGTTGGCACTTCCTATCTTTGTAGCTAACTATTTTATGTAAATTAATTAGGGTATTTGCATTTCCTTCTTTGCCTTTATATATAAAATAAGAAAAATAATAAAGTTATAATACCATATAATATTACAAGTTATAATTATAATATATTTTCATATAATTAATTTTTTTATTGAAAATTTACTTATAATATTATATGTATTTATTTATTTATTGATGTGTCTTAATTTTAAACTTATAATTATAATCTTATTTAATATTATAACTATATCATTGCTAATAAAATAAAAATATAAGCTCTATTTGGTTTATTTGATGGAAACAATTACAGTTATAGATGATTGCTAGTAGAACAGCTGTTATTTTACAATTTAAAATTAACTTATAATTTGATATCTTCAAATGTCTTAATCAATTATTTAAGAAAAAAAGTTATAAATTAATAAAATTAGTCAAAACAAACACACATAAGTTCTATTGATTTGACTATTAAATACAACTAATAATTTATAAAATAGCTAACTAACGATTTGTTCATATACTAATGCTTTTTAATATCTTAATTAGTTGTTAAGAAAAAAAAAAAGAAAAGGCAGAGAAAATTTGAGAAAAATATCATAAAAGTCATAGTAATATTACAAAAACCGACGGACTTGGAACCTAAGAGGCAAACGGCAGCGTTTTGATATCTTAAAATAACACAAACCCTGCTTCCACAGATCCACCTTTCTAACTTCCAGTTCAAGATTGGTGCAGCAGGAGCAGGACAGAAGAAACCCTAACCCAAATCTCGATTACTTTCCGGTGAATTGTTACAGATTTGCGCCTATTCAGTGAATAACCAATTCAATTGCATTCTGCACTACTGAGTCAGCCGGATTTGAACATCAAACTCAAAATACATCGGTGAGTTTCTCCTTACTTGCTGCAAAAATTACTGTTGGTTGCATGTAATGTTTCTTTTATCATCGGCTTACTTTAATAAACACTCTAGTAACTTTTATATTTTTTTTTCTGTTTCGTCTCCATTTGGTCTTTTTCACTACATGAGAAATTGTAATTTTTATTGCACATTATTTCAGCTTTCTTTTTTAACAATTATTCTTTATAGCATAAACTATAATTATTGACTTATTTTAATATCTTGCATGATCTGTGTATATTACTTTGTTGGGTAGGACTACTTTATTTTAATTTTGATTTAAGTTTTTTTGTTGTTTTTCTATTAAAAGTAATCAAAGTTTTATACAGCAAATTATTGTAAAATATTTTACAAAGTTTATCAACTATTTAAAAAGAGAACTAATTTTCTAGACTAAATTAGGCTAATAGTTAATAGATCGATAATTGAATTAAGCCTTTATTATCCGGTAAAAGAATGCCGGTTCCATCTCCAAGTTGGAGAAATGTTGGATTTTCGACTACCCATTTTAGTTTCCTTTTAGATTTTGCACCAATTTTTCAAAGCAGACTTTTTCATCAGTTGGGGTAGCAAAGGAACTTGACAAACACTCATTTACAATATCTTACCTCATTAATTCATGTGGGTTATCCCCAGCATCTGCTAAATCTGCCTCCAAGCTGTCCAGTTTCGAGATTCAGCAAAGCAGGATAGGCCGCTCAATTGTCTCAGGAGCCATGGATTCATGGATGCCCACATCCTCAAAGTTGTCAGGATACAGCATATAGTGCTACTCTTAGATGCTAAGGAAGCTGTTTTGCCCAAATTCTAGTTCTTTAATTCCATTGGGATTTCAGGTACTGAACTTGCAAATCTCATCTCCAGAAACCCAACCCTCTTGGCATGTAGTTTAAACCGCAAGATTATCCCTTGTTAGAATTTCCTCAATAGTCAGCTTGTGCACAATGAAGTAGTTGTTAAATCTTTTAAGAATACTACAAGGATTTTGCTGGAGCGTTTGGAAAAGAATGTCTGTTCCAATATATCAATTTTGAAGGGGGTTGGAGTTTTAGATTCCAATATCCAGCGGCTGTTGATGTGGGCATCCGATTCATTGTGCTTGGACACCAGTAAATTCGGTGAGAAGGTCAAAACAATTATTGATATGGGATTCGACCCTTCTAGTTATCTGTTTTTTTATGCTATAAGGTTCTGGCCAACCAAAACAACATGCCAACTCAAAGCAGAACTGTATAGATTAGAAGTTGGGGTTGGTCCGAAGATGAGTTTCTTGTCAGCTTTCAAGAAAGATCCTTCATTTCTGGGTAAATCGGCAAAGAAAGTTAAAAGTTTGATGGATTTTCTGGTGAATAAGATGGGTTGGCATCCTTCAGCAGTTGCTAGAGTTCCATACGTGCTTTCTTTCAGTTTAAAGAAGAGAATCATCCCAAGGTGTTCAGTTATAAGATTTTTGCTATTAAAGGGTTTGATAAAGGAAGAAATTTTCTTGTCCTCCGTGATGATGTCCCCAGAGAAGTACTACTTGGACAGGTTTGTTTTCAGGTACAAGGAACAAGCCCCTAAATTGTTGGATATCTTACAAAGGAAACTGAATCTTTTGGAATTAGGCCCTAGTTTTGAAGAAAAGTTGAATACAAAACTTATCTAGCTTGCAACACATCTATCTGATAAGTATTTTTATTTTTCATGTCAAATGGCACAGACTTGCAATATTTTCCCAAGTTGGCAAAATATTTAGCTGAGGGATTATTTCATGAAATGACTAACAAATACTACTCACTTTGGTTCTTCAAAGGGATCCCCACTGGTCCAGGCATCCAGCTTTACAGTTTCCTAATATCTCAAATTATAGAATTGCACAGCTATGAATACCGTTAATTTTCTTCTTGTTGCTTGTTTTACCCAAGACTTCTTGCAATGACTGATGTAGAAAGTATTCCTGGGATTGCTTAATACTTAGGGTTATTTTCCTTTTCATGCTTGCTAAGCATGTGATTGAATGCAAGTTTGATTTTAATGGGAAAATCTACATGATGATACAAAGATAGTGTTCTTCATAATTGGCTTAAGTTTGTTGAACCATGAGACCGAGTTGAAGGGTAATTATATCTTTCCTAGTTGTCTAAGTTTGGAGTAACTGCTCATAATCATTTCCTTTAGGTTGGTCATGAATGGCAAAATTAACTTCACTCTGGTTTTTCAAAGGGGTTGTTGTATATGACCTGTACATTTAAAGAGCTCATTTTTTGAGAGACTTATGATTCTGTGTATATGACCTGGGACGTTGTTCAAAAAGGTGATGGTAAGTATAAGATGAAATCTCTGGAGGGACCAGACACCACCATTCAGGGAACACAGGTTGCTACTCTGAAGGGCCTGCAGTCTCACCTCATCTAAAGAGGTGGAGGGTGTACATCCACAGTTGGAGGTCGAGAGCTTTTCATGCCTATCACATCACCTTGTTGCCCCCCCTTGGGTCACAGGCCCACGCTACCTAGCCCGGCAATCGAATTCAATGAAGTTCAATATTTAAACAACCTGTTTCTTTGTTATCAAACCGATGTGTGATATTGATTCTCTCCCCATACCCTCTCTCCACCATTTGCTAATTTGCTACTACTTGAATTGATGATAGAGATAGATGTTTCTAGGACCTATGGAGTATGTTACACAACTCATGAATTTTTTGTACTTATGCATTTCTAGTTCTAGTAGTGTGACATATTGAGTCAGATTGTAAAGTTGTTATGGGTTGAGTGAAGGATGAGGTGTGTTCTTACTTATATTTGGGAAATAAAAGGCTATTGTATAGGATATCAAGAAGTATTTGGCTTTTGACCCTTATTTTTCATTTACTCTTACTTTCAGGAAAGTTAACAAAGCCACAAATTGGATGGTCTACAATATTCTCCATGGAACTTGTCCAAATTATTGGATAGTCTGTAAAATCATCCTCGTCCTGTATTTGCCATTGCTGGAGCAAGGTACTACTTGGTAAACTGTTTTATTGCTCCGTGCTGCAAAAGATGCTATTTCTGCTTTTGCTCCATGATGTAAG
>BPVZ01000036.1:7869-20462 GCA_020521535.1 Rubroshorea leprosula
GGGATTTTCAGAGCCAACCTTGCCAACTCTTTGAGGCTTGTGTTTGGCACTTGACCCCCATACCAAAGCACTGCATTATTTGTCCAAAGTAAGATTCACAAAATTAAAAAGGAAACGGGGAAGAATAAAAAGTAAGCAATACAGAGAAACAGTAAGACAAAAATGGTTAATGCAAATAATTATGGCAAGCAGCTCATGCTAGCTCCTTAGTTTTGGCATGCCAAGGGAAAAGATCAACCATTTTGTCAAAGATTATAAGGGAACAAAATATGATTACAATATAATTCCGCTTTGATACCCATGCGCTTGTATGATTATTATTTCAGTCACAAATAGTTAAAATTGAAGCAACATGAAAATGTGTTCCATGTTAGTTTTGCCTGCTTTTGCTTTGCATGCAACCTTAAAGTAGATCTAGGGTTCTTGAAGTACCAAATTAAACCTTTGGGAAGAATAATAAATACATGTTACATGTTAAACAAGTGCAAGCAATGATTCTACATGTCACTTGTTATAACACAGCATTCAACACCTAGAACTTAGAGGTAGCATACTTACTACTTAAATTGTTTGACCATGTCTTTGTGGATTCGTTCGCAAAAGTCCTCAACAGTCCTCTTCTTTGATGACAGAATAACAGGGTCTTCATAGTCTGGATTCAGCCCTTTGGGCTTTGTGTATATGCGAGTCAAGTTAAGATACTCCCATATCTTCTCCAGCAGACCATCTAGGTTCCACTCCAGGTGGGCACTACAAGGCAATCAGATCAATAAATTATTAAAAATAGACATAAATGCAAGATAATAGCATTAGCACCTATGTTGCAGACACTTCAACACTAAACCGGAATTGGATTAGACATGGACAGGGATACACACAGGACAAAATAGTGCCAGTTCACCATTAATGTCATGTCATAAGCTGCTCAATGTTTGTCAAACCCAAAGAAACATGACCCTAAAATCTGCCATTGTTGCTCATGTTGACCTACCCAATGAAGCAAACAGCAAGAAAATTACACTGGTGATTGGTGCTTAAGTTGCTATGAAAGCTACAGATTTTCACAATTCTGATATACAAACAAAAAAGCAAAAGCAATTAAAGGAAAAGGACCAGGTAAAGGGATGCTGGTTGGAGGACAACTAAGATATGAGACCAGACCACAATTACTTTGGACATCAGAGTTAAAGATTTTCCTGAGATATCAACATGTAACAATTATGTGTGATTGAATGCCAGATTCATATCTAAATATATCAAGTGGAGATGTTGAATATTGTAATGTTGAAGTTCAAGACACATCCAATGTAATTCTGTGGAAAGAGTTAAAAGTTTCTCGAGGAAAAATTTAGAATTTCAAAAAATTAAATCCATGTCAGGAAACTAAAAGCAGACACATTTCAATTATTTAAACCACTTTGCCTGAGCAAACCCAAGATCAAACAGGGATTAGCAAGGGAAACAATTGGAAATTTTTATAGAATGGAGAAAATAAAGTACCTGACCGGGCAATAGTGAGGAAGTTTATCCAAAATCTCAAGCTCCTCCAGTGTAATCTGGTCAATCTTGTTCACAACATAGATGCAAGGCATGTATATCCTACTGCCTTCAATGACATCAATTAGGTCATCAGCAGTCGCATCATACCTCAGGGTTATATCAGCATTGTGAATTCTGTATTCACTACATATTGCCTTAACAGTTTCAAGGTCAAGGTGGGTGTTTGCAACAGTTGAGGTGAAATTAATACCACCCTTGTCTTTCTTTCTGAATGTCAAATTGGGTGGTTCCTTATTCAATCTGCTCATAAATAAATGATAGAAAACAAAGTGTCAGAAATATATACTAAAACAAATGACAACCACAAAAGCAATCATTGCTCCATTTAAATAATGATTTGACCACTTCTTTAACATCAGAAGAGTCTTGAAAGCAAACCCATGCTCTACATGTTGCTCCAACATAAAAAAGGACTAAATATTAATTGAAGAGTCTCCTGAAAAAAATCATTGAAGAGTTGGCATGAATCCATGAATGTTTCAAACTAGAAGTCAATTGAAGAAAATTTATAGTGGCACTTGCTAACACTTCTCCAGACAAAGGTGGTAATCCACAAACGTGCGTCAAGTTGTCATACTCATATTTAATATGCTTTATGATTCCCAAAAAATGGAGGATTACCAAGAAATTTGACTAATGAAGAATGTATAATGCACACAAAAGTGAAATTGTCAAAGAAGTACACCAATATTACCTTATTCCAAATCCCTCAAGCTCTTTCTCAATCAGACGCTTGTGAGTTATAGGCTTTATTGCATCAAGGACAATTAATATACAATTGCATGTCCTAGCAGTGCTGATAACCTGGAAAGACAGCATTTTTAATATATTCATAAAGAAGAATAAGGACAAGCAGCAATCATGAATCAGAAGCATAGAGAACTAACCAATCACATGACCAACACATTTTCTTTTTTCCAGAAAATGAAAAGAAATAAAAGTAAGGAATGGTCAATTTTACCTGTCTCCCTCTACCTTTTCCATCTTTAGCCCCCTCAATAATTCCAGGGAGATCCAACAACTGTCAATCAATTTAGAAAAGCATTAGAATTTCCTCTTTGTTATTTTTAAGGAAAAAATTGAAAAAAAAAAGGTGAAAAAAGAAAGAAAAAAGCAAGAACATCATAAAGTTGCACCTGAAGAGAACTGTATGCGATACACAGTACGCACAAATTTATTTTGTCCTCTTGTATGTGTTAATTCATCAAGGGACACTTTAAATTTTTGCAGATAAGAATAACTAATTACCCTTTATTAATTAATTGAAATGTTTAAAATGAAAGCATTCTGGGATAAATAACATTCATATTACCCATTTCTCAGCTAAGATACAATCCACCATCATCACAGTTAAAGTCAACATTAATTAAAATTTCAGCTTCAACACTGAACTGGAAAACCATAAAAATTAACATACCTGAATTTTGGCCCCTCTATACACGATCACACCTGGGATGCAAGTTAACGTGGTGAACTCGTAGGAAGCAACCTATAAAGCAGAAAGAACAGAAGTTCATGAGTCTTCAGAAGATAGGCAAAACTCATTTTAAACCTAAATTAAGAATATTCTGTGTTCATCCCTTCCCATCCCCCAACTCCAGCAAAAAGGAAAAGAAACTTTGCGATACATATGCACATCTAATATCCTAGAAGATTTTCAAATAAAGGAATTAATCATGCAATATGAACTAAATTCTAAAGTACTCTTGCTTCAATTTGCTAAAAATCAATAACCCACAACTGATTAAAAAATGAAAAAGAAGATAAGTTCATCTTCTCCAACCCCACAATACTCAAACCACCTAAGCTTTAGTAGAAATATTACCGAAACATTCTCTCACTGCAATAGGAAGCTAGAGAAGATTTGCCATAGACAAATTAGTATGTTTGTACTTACTAACACTCTAGATAAACTTAGAATAACAAAAGATAATAACAGACATTATCCACGTTGTTATAACAGAAAGAACATTCATACCTCAGAAAAAGTTCCCGTTAATTTGTTTAGCAGAGTAGATTTCCCAACTGAAGGGAAGCCTACCAGACCAACTCTTGCATCTCCACTCTTTGTAACATCAAAACCTTCCCCGGCACCACCAGCTCCTTTCGAGGAAGGAGTAAGGAGTTCTCTGCGTAACTTTGCAAGTTTAGCCTGGGACAAGCAAAACCACATTAATCATTTTAATCAAAGAATATTACCAACAAAAGAAAAGCAGAAACCATCTTCAATTTTTGCTTTTTCTGCAATGATTTCAGATCACTTTTGCAGTTTCATCTGTCAAGCACTGAATAGAATGCAAATGGAAACTGAATAAACCGAGACCAAACGAACAGCCGTGCATCACCATCTAAACATGAGGCCAAAAATGCCAAATGTATATAAATTTAAACTCCAATTTTATCTCTCACAAACAGAAAAGTATTTCAACATTACAGAATATCACCACTTTTACTTTGTTCGAAACTTGCCAAACACTTCTCCAACCAATAATAAGTAAATGAAACCTAAGCAGAGTGGCATGAAAAGTAACAAGAAGCAAAAGTATGTCTACCTTAAGCAAGCCAAGGTGATGAGCTGTTGCCTTGTTCTTTTGTGTCCTTGCCATCTGCAATAAATATAAACATATAAATTTCATATCATAACAACCCAATATCTCAAGGACATATAGAAACAAAAATTTGAAATTTTATTATAAAATTATAACAATAAAATCTCTAAAAACAGTTTTACTATAATTTATTTTCTTCTACAACCATTTCAAGTGAAATTACTGCGCAAAAAACCATAAACTATATGGATTTCGAAGCGTGAAACATTATGAAATGCAATTAATTAAAACTTTAATCTGCTCCATTTTTTTAATAAAATAAAACCTACTTCAAAATCTTCATCTTAGAAACACTGGTTCAGTAACAAAAGAAAACTCGAAAAGTAACAAAGGACCATCGGAACCAATCCTTGTTTTTCTCCATCATATGGTTACGGGAGAATCTCAGTGATTTGAGCTCTAAGCCATATATAAAAACCTTACCTCATCTTCGATGTCTTTAATCTTTTGCATCACCGTCGCCATTGTTGCAGCAGAGGTAGAGTATCCCGGAGTAAAAGATCAAGAAAATCGGACCGTAGCGGTGCGGCGATGGCGAAGGAAGGAGAAGGTAAACCAGAAGAAAACGGAGTGGCTTTGCTTATGCGGGCGGCAGAACAGAGGGCTAGGCCTAGATTTGCTGTGTGGCAACTCGGGTCTGGACTCTAAACTCGAGTGTAAGGTTGGTTGGGTGGGAATAGTCGATTGGAGCACAAATTGGGCCCATTATCCAGCCCAATTTCTTTTTTTGGCCCTTTGGATTTTTTATCCCACCTCCTATAAATACAAGACTTTTGCTTTCAAAAAAAAAAAAAAAAAACTCAAACCGTGAATGAAAACAGACAAAAAAAGGAAAAAAGAAATAGATTTTGTTAATGGTTCCAGAAATTGCAAAGAAACCTAGTTCACTTACAATAATCTTTTGAGAAATGACATGCGAGTAGAATAGATAAAGAATGTAAGACGATTGTTCAACATCGACAAAGAAATTCCACTATCTAATATATTTCTTCTGATGAATCAAAAAATGTAATTGCATAGATTCAATCTTTATTTTCAACACTTCATATGTGTTTGCTCGTTTCAAATATAATTTCCAAAACAGTGCAAGGAAAAGGAGGAGTATGAGGTACAAATTAACATTGCTAAACAGAGAAAAAGCGTCAAGTATCTTAACCATGAATGAATTGAGCTGTTTTTCTTTTTCATAGTTCTGGCTAGACATTTTGGCTTATCTGACTTGTGTTCCGAAGAAATATGTTGCTGCATACTAGACCTCCCTCTGGTGCAACTGTTTAATATGATAGAGGATTTAGGTGGGCAGACTGGCTTTGGTAAGACTTTTGAAATTGTTTCTGCAATAGATTGTTTTGTTGCTCTTCTCCTCAGCTCTGACAAGAAATCGGTTGGCGGCTCAATTCTTGATATCATGCTTTGGGTCGTAACCAGGACTTGGTTACCTGTTACCTGTGCCTGTATTTCTCTTCAGCAATAACTCAGAAGCTTCCTGCACTTGAAACCTGTGTCCAGGATCTCCTTGCTACATCCTATATTGAAGAATTACTAATTTACTATGGAGACCTCTGAATAATCCTTTGTGTCCTGGCTGTATGGATACTGAGATAGGTCCTGAAGCTGGAAGTTTCCCTGCAAGAAAGATCTTTATATGCAATAGAAAGCATAAGCATTTGCTTCAACGTTGTGGAAGATTGCTTTGCTCTTGTATTTACAAATGGACCGGCTAACAGAGGTATAATAAATAGATATACTTTTTTATTTTTGATACCAGTACTCAAAAGCAATGCATAAAAGGTCAACTGAACTAGTGCAAAAACATTTCATTTTGAACTCATTATTATCACCTTTCCAGGGTAAGCTGAATCTGAGCAAGCCCTAGTGCACTTGCACTGCCATGATGCACGCATCTGACCAGCTTACACTTTTTCTTTCTTTCTTTCTTTTCTCTTTCCTTTTTTTTTTTATTTCATTTTTAATAAACAAAATGGCTGTGCCAACTCCAGAAATCAGGAGTTAGTAAAAATAATATACTTATCAAAACATTAATTAAAATGTTAAAGACAATTGAATCAAAAAAAGCAGCAAGGATTGAGATGATATGAGTACCTGGGTTCTGCTGGTCAGTGTATTAAAAGATTTCCTTCTAGAGACTACTATTCTGCTCCACATTGAAATGCATCTTGGAACCTTGAGACATTATACACATAAAATCAATCAAATCAAAATTATATATTTCAAAAGAAGCTTTCTTTTCCGCATTACAAAATAATGCAGTAAATAAAGCAAAACAATTTACCTCTCTAAAAGGAGAAAAAAGAAATCAAGTAGACATACAAGCAGCCTGAGTTGATCCATTTTAACACATCCCTCAAATTAGCATTCCAGTAATCATTTTCTACTTGAACCTCAAAGAAAAGTATATTGTTGTCTGGCACGCGACTCCTGCCACATCTATCTTCATTCATTAATAAGGAGTGTAGCAGTCTCAGGCACATAACCAGCACCCTTAATCTGAAGAATCAAATTGTCCAAAACTGAATATATTAAGTTGGCAACAGGATGAGTCCTGTCCTTGGCAATAAAAACATGACTCTCATTATCAACTTCAATCCAACTACGCCCAGGTTCTTTCAGCACACCATCTAAGTCCATTTTTTCCCTCACTTTCTTAACATCTGCCCACATACCCTTAGATGCAAATATATTTGAGAGTAATGTGTATGAACCACTATCCATTGGGTCCAAGGAAATTGCCATATCTGCTGCATATTTTCCCAATTCAACATTACCAGCAATCCTACATGCACTAAGCAAGCTCCTCCACACCACTGCTGCTGGTTCAATTGGCATTTTCTCAATTAACTCTTTTGCTTCATATAGTTTACCAGCAAGACCCAAAAGAGAAACCACAGAAGCATAATGTTCAATCCCAGGTTCAACCCCAAATGCAAGCATTGATTCAAAGTGTTGGAGCCCTTGCTCTACAAGCCCTGCATGGGTACACGCTGAGAGTACACCAACAAAAGTTATGTAGTTAGGTTTTATTCCTCCCTCGATCATCCTGTCAAACATCCTAAGAGCTTCTTTAGCTTCTCCATGATATGCATACGTTGTGATTATGGAATTCCAACACACAACATCCCTCCAAACTGCCGAATCAAATGTTTTGTAAGAGTCTACAAAGCTTCCACATTTGGCATACATATCAATGATGGCATTTATGACAAAGGGGTCAGAGTCCAGACCACATTTTATTAACTGTGTGTGGAACTGCTGACCTTGTTGGAGACTGGCTAGGTTACTAGCAGCTGTCAATAGAGCAGAAAAAGTGAATTCATTTGGTTTTTGTCTTGATAACTGTAATTCTGAGAAAAGTTTGAGAGCCTCTTCATTTTCCAATTGTTGGGTATAGCCAAAAGCCATAGCATTCCATACTACAATATCTCTTTCATTCATCTCCTCAAATATACGTCTAGCATCTTCTGTACATAAACATTTGGAATAAACATCTATTAGAGCACTACCAGCAAACAAGTTCAAAGAAACTCCAAATTTAATGATAAGACTATGAATCTGCTTGCTGAGTTCAATGTCGCATAATGCAGCTGATGCACCAAGAAGGCTAACAAATGTCAAGAGACTTGGAGAGAATGACCTAATCCTCATATTGTGGAAAAGGTCTATTGCTTCAGATAGCTTCTCCTGGCATGAGTACCCTTCAATCATGGCATTATAAGAGATCACATTGTGATCAGTCGTAGTATCAAAAACTCTTCTCGCATCAGTCAAGGAATCACACTTTGCATACATGTCAATTAAACCATTTTTGACAAAATTATCATACTCAAGATTGGCCTTGACAGTGTAAGCATGCACTTGTCTCCCCACATCCAGCATCTCAAGTGAACCACAAGATGTGAGAACACTGGTGCAAGCAAAGGCATCTGCCCTCCATCCCAACCTGGTCATTGTGGCAAACAGCTTCACAGCTTCCCTGTCAAATGAATTTTGCATGTACCCAGCAATCATTGTGGTCCATGAAATAACATTTCTATCCACCATTCGATCAAACAGTTTCCATGAAATATCTACTCTACCACACTTGGAGTAAAAATCAATCAACACATTAACCACTGAAACATCCAATTCTGTTCCCCTCCTCAATACATGACCATGAATCTGCCTCCCTCCTTTAATAAACTCAAGAGTTGAGCAAGCACTCAAAACACTAGAGAGCACATATTTATCAGGAGTGACATCCGTTTCTCTCATCTCACTAAACAATTGTAGCGATACTTCACTCTTCTCACTCTTAACATACCCTGTTATCATTGTAGTCCAAGTAACCGCAGTTTTCACATCTAAGCTATCAAAAATCAATCTTGCCTCATGTAGATCACCCTTTTTTGCATAAAAATCAATCAAGGAAGTACCTACATAAGCATCTTGCTCAAAACCATTCTTAATTATGAAGCCGTGCATTTGAACTGCTCCATCACTCCCCAACTGAGTACAAGCACGCATTACACTCGCCAAAATATACTCATTTGGACTCTCTTCAGAACTCCTTCTAAACGCCAAAAAAACCATCAAGGCCTCTTCACTATACCCATGTTGACCATACATGGAAACCATAGAGGACCAAGTAACCAAGTTTTTCTCAGGCATTTTATCAAACAACTTCCGTGCATCACCTACATTGCCACATCTCGAGTAACACTTCAACAGAATGTTGGCAAGAAACGTGTCTGATTCAAAACCCGACACCACGATTTGGCCATGGATGTTCTTGTAATACAAAAGGGAGTCTTCCGACGTTGGTTGTTGGAGGAGGTTAGCAAATTCGCGCCTTTTAGATTGGGGTTTTGGAAATGAAATAAATGAATTCTGAACTGCAAGAAGTGCCGGTGATAAGGTGGAGAAGCTAGAGGCGACGCTGTTCCAAGATCTTTCAATGGGTTTTAGGTACAATAGTAAGCGGAACAGGTTCATCTCTCAATCGGCATTCATGTTCAAAACGAGTCGCATAACGGTCTTTAGGAGTTTCGTTTTTCCTTTTTTTTTTTTGGTTTGTCATCTAAACTAAACTGTATTAAATTGTAAAATCAATATACTTAATAAAAATCCAATGTAAGTGGTCCTCTCCAAATGCAAGAATTATTACTTTATACTTCGGTACCATTTAAACTACAAAGTTTTGTTTTCTAAATACTACATAACTCAATCCAATTATGAATCATAGATGAAATATCATGTGTCTTTAGCTCAATTATTTTTATTGTGTAATTTAAATTGCATATTAATTTTTTTTTATTTTATTTTAGAGATTTTTCATTTTTTAGTCGAGATTGCATTTTAAGAATATAATCCAGACACCAAAATTATTAAACTATCAAGTAAAAATAAGAAAGAGTTTAATTAAATATATTTAAGTAAATTTTAGTGTCTAAATTGTATTTTTAATATATATAATATGAACTAAAAAAATAATTTTTTGTTTATTTTATTAGAATTGCAAAAAATTAATTTGTCTTATTAATTAAAATATCAAAATAATAATAAAAAATTTTAATACCTTTAATAAATTAACATATATAAATTATTGTTTATTTATTAATTTAGTTCAATAATATATCATTCAATTTGAATCTAAAATCTTTTATTTTTATTAAAAAGGGATTAATATTGGCCATTTAAATCATTGGTTATATTCTCTTCAATTTTCGTTAACTCCATTAGGTATATATTTATGAAGACAAGGAAATTAAGCAACTTATAATTACAATGTTATTATTATTATTATTATTATTTTACATTGATAAATACCTGGTTGATATTGTAGAAATTTAAGTGTATATTCTTAATTAATCTCAACGAAGATTTTTAAGTTTGTAAAGATTCAAAGCTAATGGGAGAACGTGGAAGAATTTACACCTTAAATAGCTAGGGATCTTCGCATTCAAGGACGTCGGCATGGACAGTGGCACATACGACTGACTGGTCCCTCTGTTCCCGTCTCGCACTGTTGCCATCCTTTACAAGGTATATTCCTGTTTGCCTTTTGTGACAGCTGGCGGCCATCCTTAGGAAGGCTGTTTGCTTTTTGTGAAGTGTATGTCTCCTGCATCTTGTGCTGCTGAACTTTAAATCATGACGAGACATTAATTTTAGTGCTATAAGTCTATATAGTGTAGTGGGCTTTTGCATGAAGTTTTCATTTCGGCTAGTTTTTTCCTTGAGCATTGATGTTGGGTTTTGAGCTAAGCCAAAAAGCTGAGAGTTTGGATGGAAAGATGAACCTGCGTGGGCACAAAAGAACAACAAATTCGTTAGGACAGGCATTGGAAGTTTCTCCTACATGTCTTCTGGCGCTCAAATCAAATTGGATTTCACTAAAATAGGTGTTAGGTAGAAAAGAGAAAGAAGGACAGGAAAGTTTGAAATTTGGATTCATCTCGCTTATATTTTGTTAGGTAATATATATCTAACTGTCAAATAAAAATTTATTAGATTCATATAAGTGTCGAGGTCAAATTTGAGGAAGTAGGTTTGTCGACCATCGAAAAGGTGCAACGTCATATGTGGTCCACTAGTGGAAGGGTGACGATTCTATAAGGGTTGACATAAACGTGTTTCTGAATTGAGTTCAACATGATTTTAACCTATGATGAGTCTCACTTGTCTTTTATTACTTTTGTCCTTAGTCACTCAATTCTAATCTCAAGTAATTAAACAGTTTAAATTCATTAATCATTACTTAGATTCTATCCAGATAGGTTTTATGTGCTTTTTTCCAAAGTAAGGAGAGTTAGAGTTTAACGCAACTCAATCAATTTTATTTCCAAGAGCTTCCTAATCATATTTGAGGTGATATTAAGTTCCTTTTTAAGTTATGAGCTAAGTTTATATGAACCATTAGAATTATAACAGTAGCATATTTGATGATATTAAGCATTACTTTAGTGTTCTAGTCACTATTTGTGTGAAATTTTTGTGCATGTGAAACTTGTGAATTAGGTTAGAGTACAGATTGTGGTCCTTCATAAGCAATCGCATCCTATGGTCTATAGTACTACTATTAAGTCCAGCATTGACAGCAACGTGAACCTAAACCAGTATCGCTACGGTCACCATCTTCATCTACCATCAGCCCACTTAACCCGGAAGTCTCATGCAAAACCTCTCCTCCACTATCGTAACAACCATTATAAAAAAAAACTACCATTATAATTGCCACTTACACTTCCTAGAATTTCGAGCACTAACATAAAAAAGTAAAAGCCAAACTGATAATATCTACAAGTGTAGAAAGAAGAGCCATAGAGTGGAAAGGAAAATTCATATTTAGTAGTATGAAAGTGATCCATGAAATAGCTTGTAGAGAGAAAAGTTCCAAACGTTTTTTTTTTTTTTTGGACAAAGGTAATAGTTAATAAATTAATTCTTAGTACTTGTTAATAACCGGAGATTCGATCTCCAAACTTGAATAAACATCCCACCCCTCACATGAGGCGCGCAGTCATCTAAACGCTTTAGTGGGATTCTCAAGCGTCTTTGTTATTAAGTGATGGAATGCTACTCTTTAACCACCATAAAGCAAATGACAACAATTGTTCATGAAAACTGATCCTCACAAATAGTTCTCTATAAAAAAAAAAAGAAGTTATTATGTAATTTAAATTATATTAAATTATACAATAAAAACCTTTAAATGAGAGACATATTTTTTTATATTGAGTGTTTTCTTAATTATTTTTATTTTATTATTTAATATAATCTAAATTATAAAATAAAAGACTTATTTACAAACATAACATTAAATAATTAAATGTGTGCTAACTTACATTCATATTTTTCTATCATATGAAAAGAGGTGGTTGTTCAACAATTCTTTTCATACAGGGAACGGGTTAAGTATAGGCTCCTTTCAAGGCCTATAAATTAGTTTTTGACTTTTTGTAGCTATTTTCTTTACAAAGTCGAAACCTGGGCCACCTTGGGGCGTAAATTCTAATTTAATATTCGTTCTTGGAGTTAATTTTTTATTTTCAAAACTAAATTTAATCATTCGTGAAATCAAACCTTTAACTTTAATGATTTGACTCCAACCCTTATGTGTTTGGATGAGGTTGTCGAAATTTTGAATTCTACTATCACCGTAAACTCCACTAAAAAGCGGCTTGATAGTCGCGCGCTTCATTTAAGGGGTTGAAATGTTCATGCGATCTGAGAATCAAATTCCCAGTTACTAACAACTAATTCATACTAATTTCCTAACCATTACCCTTGTCAAAAATAAAAATAAATAAATAAATTTAATCATTTGAAATTCAAAACTCAAAAGTCAGAAGTGGTATATATGACCATCTGAAAAAAAATGCTGGTATATATGTTTTGGATTTAAAACTCAAAAGTCAGAAGTGGTAT
>BPVZ01000036.1:79926-91497 GCA_020521535.1 Rubroshorea leprosula
TTTTTTATTTTTATTGAAAGAAAATTTTCATTAAATTACTTAGATTATTAACATTATAAAATATTATCTTTAAAGATACTAATTTTATTTTATTTAATTGATAAAAATTAATAATTATAACTAATAATTAATAAAATAATTAATATTAATTAACTAATAAATTAATATTTTTAATCACTATTTTAAAAAAATAAAAAATATTAATAACCTGAACATTTTAGATGCTGAACGTAACTCTTCCCATCATGATCTCTTTCACAAATTCTGAAAAACAACTACATATATCGAAACCTTCAGGGACCTTTTTTCAATAACAATAAGCGGCCTTTAAACTAAAGGTCGAGAGATGGTTAAAAATAAAATAAAATAAAATAAAATAAAAGTGGAGACGTGTTTTTATTTTTTCTTGGTAAATGCGAAGACGTGACTGTAAGTTAGGATGTATATTCTGAAAATGGTTTCTCTAAATTATATTTTAGTATAGTTTAAAAATAAATTAAATATATATATATATTTATTATAAATTTATATTAAAATAATAAAAATTAATTTTTAATTTATTAATTACTTAATTAAATTTATCTTCTATTAAAATTAATATTAATTTTTATATTATTTTTTTATTTATAATAAAAAAATATATTTAATACATTTTTAACAAATATTTTAAAACACAAATTAAAAAAAATTCTTATGCAAAAAAATAAAAATAAAAACAACCAGAAAGTTGGGAGTGGTCCAAATCTATAGAATGTTTTGATTGTTATGTCAAGTCGAGGAGGGTATGCGGAAAAAGTTTTCTTTACGGGTCCAAACACCCACACGCTATGGGGAGAATTGAGAATCCATTTACGTAAGAGTTGGGCCATCTGGCCTACCAAGGCTTGTAGGCCCGGAAAAACTTGATTGTGTGACATTTATATCAGGATTTAAATATCTTTTTTTGAATAAAATTTATAAACAAAAATGTTTTCGCACTGCATTTTTTTTTGTATAAACATTATTATTAAATATATCGAATATTGTTGATAAATATTATTAAATCCGGTACAATTCGCTGCATAATACTTTTTCGATGTTATTAATTAGACTCTATAATAAATACAAATGGTTTGAAAACTCATTTTGTCTTTTAATTTTTAGATTTATGTAAAAATTATTTTTTTAATTTTAAAAAATACTAAAATTATTTTTTAACTTTAATTTTTAATATTAAAATAATTATTTCATTAAATAAAATATCATATAACTTATTATTTTGTCACAAATTAGTTTTTTTTTAAATATTAATGAGGTGTAAGATTAATATATTTTATTTATATATCATATTGAAATATAATTAAAGTTAAAAACTAAATTGGTATTTCTAATTAAAATTTAAAAACTAAATTAATACTTGTCTTTAAAATTTAAGTATTAAATTGATATTATTTTGAAAGTTTGACAGCTATTATGGTATCAAAAATTATAATTTAGAAACAATTTTAATATATTTGAAAATTAAAAAATAATTTTGATATAAATTGAGAAACTAAATTAATATTTTAATCAATCCAAATCTCACTGGGCACTGCATGTGTTTTGTTGTTCTTCTTGTTTTTTTTTTTTTCTTTTTCTTTTTCTTTTAAGCCAACAACTTGCAAATATACCCTCAATTTAAATTGAAAAAATTCAATTTCTTTTAAATAAATCGTTAGTTTAAATAAAATAAATTCTACTCTTTTTTTAATTAAATACTAAATATGAGTTTTATAAACAAAAAATTATATGTTGATTAATTCCTAATTACTTGAGATGACTTCCAGATATTAGAATTCGTAAAAAAAAAAAACACCTCGCAAGTATAGTCACGCTCACAAGGTGGCGCGTGGTTCTTCTAAGTTGAATACAAGTGCTAACCCATCTTACTTAAACAAGATACAATTTGCTTTGGTCACCTCACATGAAAAGTCTGTTAATTTCTGTCGTTTCAACCCTTCAAATTTCTCCTGCCTAACCTTCTTCTTCCTCTTCTGGTCCTCTCCTTCCTCCTTCTTTTTCCCTCTGGAGCCCCTTTTGCTAGTAGACCCATATGTTCAATATTGGGGATGAACTCATAATTGAAGACTCCAGAATTCCATGGCTGATATGGATTCAGATTCTGGTCTTGTTCCTGCTCCTGCTCCTCCTGTATTGTTTCAGCATTTTCCCTTCAGATCTCTCAGATGCCACCATTTTCTCTGCTTCATCTTCCATCTCCCACCACACCCATCTCAACAAACCTCTTCCTAAGCAAAATGGGAGCACCCCCACTACTGATTGCTTGCTGCAAGCTGCCCAGGTATCATATGATTCAATTCCTATGTCCTTTATTTACAGATTCATTGTTCTGCGTTTGTAGCTTGTGTTGATTATTGTCCAAATCCTCTTTTTATTGCTCATGTTTAATTGATTGGTACTTCATTATTTGGGTACAGGAAGAGAGAATTTTTTTTTTTTTTTTCCTTTCTGGGTTTGCTTTGTTTTTAGGCAACTAATTAAAGGGGATGGTTAAAAATAATGGGTCGATCATGAATGTGGGGTTCCTTGAAGTAGAAAATAATTTAGTTAAAATAAGCTGTCAGTCTTGTCCTTTTTATTATTTACAGCACTTTTGGCATTTTCCACACGGGGATGCAGAAAGTCAATACTTTCTTCTTCCATCGAGATTCCTTGCAATCTTGCAAATAAAGAGACAAACTTTTAAAACTTTCTAGCGAAGGATATGGCTTTTTTCTTTTACCAAGTAAGTAACCTCATTTCAAAAATTTTAAATCAATGGTATAACTTTTGCAATTTTATTAAAGAAGGATTAACTAGATGTGCATAGTTATATTCATAATGCAATTTATTGTAGATTTCACCTAATGTGAACATAATTGGGGTTCCTCTGTGTTAGCAACATATAGTCAATTTTCAACTTTTCTTAACTAGATGTTGAGTTATAATGATTTTCCATGTTATATGTGTATGATATGACGCTGGGGATAATATAATGTGGCATCGGATGAGAATTTGAGTGATTGACTCTTTTTATTTGGTAGTACTCTGAAATGCATGCATGAATTAGTATATATCCACTTGATTGAAGCCACATCATATTAAACAGAATCATTTATTCTTCTTTTAGTTGGAAACTGGATGTAGTCATGTATGCTCTTAAAATGGCAATTGAGAAAGTTATGTTTCATAATTCACATTTAAAATTACCCTTGGAGTTGTCTTCTTTATCTAAAGTCCAAAATTTTCAGCCGTAGTCTTTTTGCTTAAACAAAAAGGAAGGTTGCTTGACAAGGTTTTGGAATCTTTTGCTTGCCTTCGTTACTAAGATACAAAACTTGGAAAAGCATGTTCTTTAGTTTGATTTTTTGGTGAAGACTGAAGGTTGGCAAATATTAATCATATTATATTATTGTTGATAAACAAAAAAGAAGTTTGGTGCCGACCTCATATATGCTTCTATTGGTATGTACTTACTTTTTTCTGCCTTTTTAATAATGTAACTTATGGTAAAATTAAACATTTTTTTAATCCAGCAAGCAGTTTCAAACCAAGTTTAATTTCTTTGGTTGCAATAAGCCGAATGCTAATTTGTGTGATTGCTCATGGCAGGCAGGAGAAAACCATAGCATAAAAGGGGAGATAGCGACAGACACGAGGAGGAGAGTTGTGAGAGGAGAAGACATTGTAGAAAGGGAGAGCACTTCATCAAAGGATACAAACCCCATTAGTTTTCACCCTTGTGATTATTTCAGGCTTGCTAAACTTGCATTTCTTAAGTGTTTGGGTCTAGATCCTTCAACATCCGAACAAAGAAACGGAACTTAATATTGCATTCACATCTCTGTTTTCCTCTGTTATTAATTAGAGTAAGCTCATCTATTGGGCTTGATTGAAAAGGTGATACACAGAAAATTGTATAGTGAGGAAAATGAATTGAGAATTGAACAATTTTCTAAAGAAACATGAAAATTTGATTAACAGTCTTGTATGGGAATAACAGGTGGATACAGATAAGATAGAGAAAATCATTGAGGGTTGAGAATGTGTATAAACAGATGTCACCATGGGCCAAAAAAGGGGACATGATAGATAGTGAAATGTGGCTTGCGCGTTTATTCATTGATCTCACTTTACTCGTTTTCAATAGTCTAGACTGGCATTTATTTTAGTCATTCGGTTATATATATTTTAGGAAAAATTTCCCGTGTGAATGCAAACCAAGAAGCAGCTGGTTTTCTAGATAAACAAAGTTGACATTTTCGGGCTTGCATCATTACAATTCTTTCACATACAAAAACAGCAACAAAACAAACGAAAACAAACTACCGCAAAGTACTGCAACTAAATGGTTACAGACCTCTAAGCACCTGTGTTTAAGCTGCAGAAGAGTTGAATTGAGCACCAGCTCCATGGCTTACTGGTTGTCTTGGTGGCCTTTTGATTCTTATCGCCCTTGTTGACTACACTTGTAACCCTTCCTGTTTCATCACAGGATCTTAATTAGGTCTTTCTTCATTTTCCAAAAAGAGAAATTTAAAGAAGGGGATGCAGAGTTTTTCAGTTTTTTACATCCAAAGGACAACCCTCAGCTTGTTCATTAGAGGAGTCTTGGCCTAGGCACTTCAAGGAACCCTTGATAACTTGATCAAACAAACAATTAGTATATGAGTCTCTTCCCCTCTCTGGTGATTTTTCCATTGCTGTTCTTCTTTTTCTCTACCTCTGTTCTGCCGCTTCCTCAGTCGGTGGCATTTCTTTCTAAGCGCCACAAAATGTTGGAGAGACACTACATCTGCCACTAGGCATTTTATCAGTCTACCGTGTGGCCTCTGGAGCTTTTTTTCCGAGTTACCATTACTCTTTTTTGTTGCTTTTGAGCAATTTTTCTTTCCCTTGTTAATATTGAGTCGGACAAATATCTAACAGGACCAAAAACACAACCAAAGCAAAACATCAACCAGCACAAAAGTAAACCAAACTTCTATCAATAACTATGTTATACATTTTCAATTCCATTGCTAATTTCTTTTATAAATGAAAAACAAAACCCTTACTCACTTCAAGTAAAACATTATGAATTTTTTTAATTTACATGTTCTGCCAAAATCACAATAACTTGTCAATAAGATACAAGACAAGATACATGCCTCTCCACCAGGCAGCTTGCTGAAGGCCAAAAAGGCCAGGCACTTGGCCAAGAGTACAGGCTAACTTGGAATGTCAACAAAGACCAGGTGCAGATTTGCATAACCTTATTTGCATTCCACATTCAGTCACCGGTATTCGACAGCAATTCATAGACCACCTGCTTGAAGTGATCTTTCCACTCACCTGGGCTTGCAAAAGGCATAAGACCACACAATAATGGCAGAAATAAAAGCATGCTAGAATAGAATAAAAGTCTTCGGATCCAGTACGGAAGAATTGTGCTGCTTTTTATCCCTTGAGACACGTTCACAGGTCCATGGAGGATGAAGAAAAATGCTGAAGTCCAAACATTTGAGAAGAAATGAAGCAGGCAGAGAATCTCCCAATAGAAGAGCCAATGATATCCACTCCCTCCCAATGTGTCTACACAGAACTTTCCAGCCAAACCACAAGCAATTCCTAATAGCAGGAGTATAAAAGTGATAGGCATTGTGTGTTTTATAGTTACTGAGCGCTGAAGAAGCAAGTAAGCAATTGTGAGAATCATCAGGACACCAAACAACATTCGGCTAACAACTTGAACTTGACACTTAAGAGAATGCAGCCCTGAATTGAAAGATACAACGGGCTTTGGCATCCACCAGGCCTTGGACTCCTGCAAGAAATCAAATTGTAAAAAGATTTAGTAAAAAAATTAAAAATCTCAAGGAAAGTTAGCCAAGGTGAAATCATCTGCCATAGAATGTGAGATAATTTCACAGACTAAGATGTCCTGTATGGATCATTGGTGTAGAACATAACAGTAGCAATGCAAGATCTTGGCATTACATAGGAGCAGTGACAAAAATCTTACTCACTGCTGTCACAACAGCCAAAAATAGTTCAACTCCATAAGGTACAAGCTATCCCCACTTTTGCAAGTTATTTTTATTTGTGAAGGCAATGGGAAAACCAAATGCCTATCCTAGTCCCTAAACCCCAGCTAACCCATTAATGTGTTGTCTCAATTAATTTCAGCCATGTTAAGAGAGTCAGTTAACTACCAGTAGATGTAGCCAAAAAGAAACATGTAGTACATAAGAAAATCCTTATAACATTGTAAAGAGAAAGTGAAAATAGATAGGTATAACATTATAGAGCAATAGACAACAAAAAAAGGGTTAAGGATCCATATTCCTGACGAATGACCACACAACAACAGTGCAAGGGAAACTGAATTAATAAACTTAACAATTAAAAGCAACTTGTGAGGCATCAATCAACTGATATAAGAAAGACCCGTCCCCTCTTTTACCTCAAGTGAAGGAGTACATACTGCTGTTGCTTCAGTGATCCTCTCATATGAAAAAACATAAGCACCATATGAAAGTGAGACTGACATGATGAACAAACCAGCTACAAGACAGTCAATGCACTTCTTTAGCAGTTCAGCATGTCTTATGTCTTCTAGTTCATTTTTGAATTTTTCAGCTTTAAAGGATGCCTTTTTTATACCCATTGTTAATTTTGATCTCTCCAGATGATTTGAATCGACGTTTAGAGCTAGCTGTTCCTCTTTTAGCTCCAACTTTCTCTTGGTAAGGCAAAGCTCCAGTACTTTAAGGTCATTGGACCGAACTTGCTCCATAAAGGACTTCTCAAATGTGCTGAGCATTGACTGGTTTATTGAAGAACCCATGCTTGACGTGACACAAGCTAGTTGGTTTACTTGTCCATGCGGAGGAGTTCCCTGATCCACCGAATTAGTTCGTACATTCCCTTCTACCTCTTCGTGAGTGTTCAATCTGTTATGAGTTGCAATGGATGGCAAGTCTGTTTCTGAGTGAATATCATTTACATCAGAATTGCTTGTACAATCTCCATTTAAAGTCACACAAGCTAGTTGGTTTATTTGTCCATGAACAGAAATTCCCTGATCCACTGAATTAGTTGGTACATTCTCTTCTACCTCTTCACGTGTATTCAATTGGTTATGAGTTGCAATGGATGGTAAGTCTGTTTCTGAGCAAAAATCATTTACATCAGAATTGCTTGTACAATCTCCATTTAAATTAGAACCTTCTACATTTTGGTTGGCTGAGAAACAGTTTTCCTTGTGAACAGATGATTCATTAATCAATCTAAGAGTCCTCAATGTGCTCCCAAATGATTTCTCAAAGTTCCTAACAAAATGATCAGACTTGTCACTGAAAACCTGTAGCCACATGATGATTGAAACAAAAGGCATGTACTTATATGTTAAGCATTTTGGATGGTATACTGTAGGTAAGAATGGAATAAGAAAACAAAACTTGTAAAACCAGAGTCAATTGATTACATAGCAGTTTAAGGTCTGGCTTACATTGGCTAGAGATTCTCTAACAGCTGCAGTGCAGATCTGCAAGAGTGCAAATATGATTGAATTCATTAACAACCAAAATTGTTTGTGCTTCAATAACATCGAAACCAACTAGAATGAGAATTTTATTAGAAAAGCAGAATAATACCGTGGAGAGACAATCAGCAGACATCCTTTCACTTGATTCATCTTGCCTTTCCAGAACCTAGAATCAACAATCACCATAATAACAAGATCAACCATGTAATACTAAGATCTTCAGCAAATTGAAATCACATTAGACTATCTTTCCAAGATCAACATAAAAATATAGAAGGGAGTTGCATGCTAACAAGGAAAGGAATAGTTTTAGAAACAGCTCAAAACAAATGCAGTGAAACATGCACCAAGACAAGCCTTAAGAACAGCAGACGAATAAGCACAAACCATTTGCTTTAACCAGGCAGCAGCTCAAACTAATCAGAAATAAAATACATTTAATTGTTATCAGACATCATTAATGCATAAACCAAAGGCAACAGTTTTAAGCCTTTAACTAGAAAACAACTCAAAAGAATCAGATTCAAGATACATTCTAGCTGCAAACCAAAATTCAAAAGCTGAAGAAATCCCCCAATATATTAATTTAACACATTGAATCAACAACATATCTTATCTCAAAAATCAACAACATATCAGCTAAAGCACCATCAAAATGGAAACTTTACCCAAATGGAGACCAAAAAAACAAAAATCAAACCTAGAATGAATATCAGCGGCAGAGATGCAGCATGATAGTCAATAACAAATCATCAAAACCCAATGTTTCCCAACTCAATTTAACACAACATCCACAAAGAAATTCAAGAAGAACTACAAAAACAGCAATGCCTTCAAAAGAATAACTTACCAGCACTAAAAACCACTATTCATCAAAACCCCAAAATTTCCCATCTTGAACAGATACCAAATAACTACCAAAAACCCACAAAGAAAAACCAAGAAATAATAAATCTTTACGTATAAATGAAGAAAAGGTGTATACTTGATCGAACCTGTGAAACAACTGCAGCGAAGGACATTCCCAGAGAAAGCGCAATGTCCTCCAATTCACCACCTTCGCCACGCCGAGCCAGACTGAAACGGCACCTAGGGTTTCGGCGTTTCAATAAAAAGCCCGTACCTTGTTGTGCAGAAGAAGAAGCGGATGAAGGCAATGCAATTGAAGAGGAGCCTCTAACTTCTGCATCTTTATCTCTACTCACTCTTTTCTTCTTCTTCATCTTTCGGTAGGTGATAACCCTCGGAGATGGATGATGATTTTCGACCGTTGGATCTGAGTCTTCCTTGCGTTCTGTGGCGCACTCGTCTACCGTTACCGTTCTGATTTCCGGTGACTGGGGAGGAGGAGACAAAGGGGCCTCCATGGAAGAGTAGAAAAGTTGATGGGGTTAATTTTGAATATCATATAAATGGATGAAGAGGCAGACAGAATTGCTTTGGGGTGGGAATTGTTTGTCGAAGCGGCATTGAGGTGACGCAGTGGAAATCAACATTCGAATTTGGTCAAACTCAAGCTACTCTGTTTCCCGACGTTGATTTCCCTCTCCACCCCTTTGCCCATATTTTTTTCTTTTTTTTTTTTTAATGAAAAAAAGGAAAATATAGGAAGTTTTTAATGAGTCTTTTTATTTATTGATTTATTAAAAATATTTAAGTTTTTTTATTTTTATATTAATATTTTAATTATCAAAATTTTTTATTTTTTTGTTATTTTAATTTTTATACTGAAAAAAAGGTTTTTTAATTCAAACTTTGAGTATAAATTTAAAAAAAAGTGCCATATAATTTATATTATATAATTTAATCAATATATATGGGCAAGGTCTTTAGCATTGACAATTGTCTTTCCATTTAATAATTTATATTTTATAATTTGATATAATGTAAAATGTAAAATAAAATAAAATAATTTTAATATTTAAATCTTTTTTTATAAACATCACAATATTCAAAAATCATATTAAATCTCAACTAATTCAGAATCGATTCGCATTGGATCTCATAAAAAAAAAACCTCTCTTAATATTTGTTTCTTTATTCATAAAATTCAAATTTAAAATTTTATTTAAAAAGAATTAAATTTTTTTCGTTCGAACCAACATATCATTAATTTTTTATTATATCTCTACACTAATATATATCCACCAATAAATCTATACGTACTACATATCAATATAACTTTTGACATTTATTTACGGAATTTATTTTTATTTTCTATCCAAATATTACGCACAATATTTCAATATTGTTTTTTTTAAAAAAAAAGACCTACTTGTCCTTAAATATAAGATTTAAAGCTCAAACCATTATTTTTTTAGTGAGGGAAAGCTCAAAGTGGGGGTAGGTTACCAAGTTCAAAGTCAGTGCAACTACAAACCCCATGTTATAGGCACAATGACAACGCCACCCACCTTGTGGAATTCATTTGATAAGTGTGTATTCAGACCCCACCAATCCTTTCCTCATTTCTCCTTCAGTAGTTCCCTTAATGGTAACAAATTACTTATATTAAAAAAAGAAAAAAAAAGTCGGTGCATGTACAATTTTACAAGTCACCTATTGATCAGAAACTGTGGGTAGAACTTAAAGCTAAGAAATTGACTGTCTAAGCGTTAACCATTAAATTGCTCACATTATTTAGTTTATTTTAACTAAAATATAACAATTTCATTAATCAACACAAGAGGAAGAAAACAAGAAGTGTTTGAAACACTTCTGAGTAAAAGAAAGAAATAAAAGTGTTTGGATTAATTGTGAAAACATGAGCCCTCAAAAATATTACAAAGTCCAAAGCAAAAGAAAAAGGAAAAAAATATCTTTGACTTCAGAATATATAAAGCAGTGAATGAAAACAACTTATTGCAGAACATAGATTCATGTTCGTGGATTCTTCTCCTTTGTACCAAGAGAAGCTTTTAACAACTTCAAAATTAACTCATTTTATTAAAAAAAAAAAATTAAGGCATTTGAGATTTGGTTGAAATTTAACAAAGCTCAGTTTAAACTAGAAAATTGAACCATGACCTGGGCTAGCTATGACGTTGGTGGACTGTGTAGTTGAGGCTTCTTGGTACACAATTAATTAACTAGGCTTTGTTTGGTCTACTCATTTCAAAATAGTTTATAATTAATAATTAATGTTTAATAATTAATAATATTTGTACTTAACTCTCACGGCCTAACAATTATAAGTCAATTCATAAGATATATTTTTTCAGCCTCTAATTAGTGTTTAAGTCCCTTTACCCTCAATTTATAATAATGTTAAAAAAAATAATTAATAATATTTAAATTTTAAATAACAATAAATATCATCAATTTAATATTTTATGTTATAGACTTTTAAAAATTAGAAACCATGCACTAAATCAAACACACTCGGAGCTAGTCCTAATTAGCAAATTGAACCAACATAATACAATCACTTATACATATCATAATACAATCACTTATACATATCAAATCCCTCACCTTATCGATACTCTACCACTCAACATCATGGCGAAGATGAGCTGTCATAGGCCTGTAACCGTTCCCATCTCCACTCCGGCGAATCCTGTCGACGTTAAAACTATTGCTAGCCACCACTAAATTCTCCCTATTGTTGACTGCCCTTTCACCGTCGCCATAACTCAGTGGGAAAACTGAATAAAACTCAGAACCGCTGCCAAAACTCTGCTCAAAGTCAGCTGCCGTCTCCTTAACTACGACTTCATTTGTAGCCACCGGCAATTGGTCTTCTGGCTTTGGAAAAGAAGAATTCTTCTCCCCCTCAATCTCCCTGTACCTGTTCAGGTAAGTCTTCAAGGGTCCAGTGTAATTCTCAAATCCCAGCGTCGTCATAGCCCACAAGAGATCGTCGCCGTTGATAGTCTTCCTCTTCTCCCTCTGGCACTTGTCCGAGGCTTCTCCGGTGATGAAGCTTATGAACTCCGACACGCATTCTTGGACAGTCTCCTTGGCCTCCTTGGATATCTTGGCATTAGCGGGGAGGGACTTTTTCATGATGCGGCTCACGTTGG
>BPVZ01000036.1:98407-117115 GCA_020521535.1 Rubroshorea leprosula
GTAGCATATGCTCATGTGTTCATGTCACTAAAATAGAATGTACTTTACAGATATTTTCTAAGCAAATCTCAAAGAACTTAACATTAATTCCTGTTTTACCATAAATGTATGTTTTTTATTTTTTGGCCAAATAAGTATATTTGAACTCAATAGTCAGGACATTGTGTATAAGCTTTACCATTTTATTTTTTTAAATATAGAAGCCATCCTTATGATGTACCTTAAACAATTAAATACAGGAAACATAAAAATGAAGCAAGCTACATTGCTTTTTAACGTTACTCCTAGTCATATTGCAATTTTTAGTTATTTGAGTTTGCAATAACTTTAGATTCAAGTTAATAAAATGTAAAACGTCAAAAGAAAATAGAAGCAGGTATCAATAGTCTTACCCATAAAATTGAACTTTATAGGTTTCATAGTTTATTGTTAGCTAATAAAGAATGAAAGCAACAGCACATTCATCTTTCTTCTTTATGCAGGTCAAGTCCACCGGGCAAGATTGAAGGGACAAGAAGTTGTTGTAAAAGTACAAAGGCCTGGTCTCAAGGATCTTTTCGACATTGATCTTAAAAACCTGAGGGTTAGTAATGCCTTTTTTCCTTTCCTTGATATAAATCTACCAGAGCTTAACTCAGTGGTGACTCTTTTTTTGTTAGTATTATGTCATCTCTATGGTTTCTATAGAGTTTTTATCCTTCCATGTTTCATCAGCTAGTCAAAATTTGAGAGTTTTTATAGATATATGACTTCTACATGCTATCAGTCTGAACCACGATTCCTGTATAAGTGTGTTTGAGAGGTATTTCTGGGCTTTTGAAACTTTGGGTACACTAACACATTCTCTTCCTACACCCCCTTACTTCTCATTCCTTTTGGCTGTCAGGTTATAGCAGAATATCTTCAAAAGGTTGATCCCAAGTCAGATGGTGCAAAGAGAGACTGGGTTGCTATTTATGATGAATGTGCTAGTGTGTTATATCAGGTACTGTTATTCACATTTTTGTTGCTGTTATGGATGTGAAAGTTTAAAACAATCAACTGCACTGTTCTCACCTGCCTAGGCTCTAAATTGATGCTACATTGCCTGCAATAGCTCCTATTTGTCCACCAAACTATGTTAGGGTTGGCCAAAAAAAAAAAAAAAAGGAAGGCTGTTGGGAGGTTTTTTACTTGACCTTTTTGATGAAGTTTACCTATTACATATATTAGAAATTGTTGCCCAGAAGATTGAATGCTACTGGAAAAAATATTTAAAACATCAAGTCAGGTACCCACTTTAAGCTACCTCCTACAGGAATAGTACACAGAAATTTTAGGAGAAATGAATAAAGAATGTAACTAAAGCATAGCTGGTGAGTACCAGTTAAATTGTTAAGGCCTAATTTTGGAGTTAGGGCTAGGGGGTTCAAATCGTGTGTTAAGCACACTAACCTACTAATACTGCCATGAATGATAAATAAATGAAGTACAAAGAACAAGGTTCAAAAGCGAAGAGTTGCCTGATATGCTACAATGACAAGGTTAAGACTAATTTTTCTATGATTAGTGAACATATGGACTCCCAACTTCACTGGATATGTGACCATCTCTTAATTTTTGGGCTTTCGTGGCATAAACCCACTTGAAAGGTTCAGAATAACAAAGAACTATGGAAGAATTACAATTTTTAGAAGTCTTTTTATTTGTTTTTGAGCTACAAATCCTGAAACTATTAGTATGATGGTAGCTAATAGTATAAATTCTCAGGAGATTGATTACACCAAGGAAGCCGCTAATGCTGAACTATTTGCAAGCAACTTCGAAAGCATGGATTATGTCAAAGTCCCAACAGTTTTGTGGGATTACACTACACCACAAGTATGACATTTACTCTTAATTGTAAAGCTTCAAGCTTTGAATTTAGATTGTTAGATTCATATATTCATATGTTTTTCTGTAGGTTCTGACAATGGAGTATGTCCCAGGGATTAAAATAAATAAAATTCAAGCTCTGGATCAGTTGGGTGTTGATCGCCAAAGGTTGAGATAATCTCCCTAGCGATACTCTGTTCACAGATTACCTTCTTTTCTTACATTCTCAGCACTCTGTGGATCCCCAATCAGAAGAAATCATTTTCTTCGATCTCGTTATGGTTATGATTTGTTTGTTTTGTAGGCTGGGTAGATATGCTGTTGAATCTTACTTGGAACAAATTCTCTCTCATGGCTTTTTTCATGCTGATCCGGTGTGTCTCCATTGCTACTTCTGATTTTTGGGGTTCATCCAAATACATTGATTATTTAGATGAAATTGTGAGGGAAGAGGGACGAGGCTTTTCTTCTTTTTAGTACATAAGTGCATTAACTTCTTGCACTTACATATGCAAATTCACAATGGCATATATCCATACATGCCATATTTTTTTAAAATGTGCCTTGTCCATGTTTGAATTGAAAGCATGTCCTTTGAACAACTCAATAAAGCTGTTGAATTCACTTGGCGCAAGTCTTTTGATGGTGTGCGTGTTCCTTGAAGGCCTTCATAAACCATTGAATTACCTTCTTGAGCATGCTTTAATTTTGAAATTGGTGTGTGCCTCATGCACATCGTGCACCTCTTGTCAAGTGGGTGTTCTATATCATTAGCCTTAAACTGAATAATGGCAATGGCATGCAGGGAATTGATAAATCTAACTAGATTTTATTTTTGGTCCCGCTTTTAGCATCCTGGAAATATTGCTGTTGATGATGTTAATGGTGGACGATTGATCTTCTATGACTTTGGAATGATGGGAAGGTAGGTACTTAATGGCTATCTGCCTAAGCATCCTAAATAAATTCTTTCTAGGTATTTCAATTTTCAATGTCCTCTAAAAGTGTTTGTTCTGTTGTGGAACCTTGCAGCATAAGTTCAAACATTAGAGAAGGCTTACTGGAAGCATTCTATGGAATTTATGAGAAGGATCCAGATAAGGTGATTATATTTATCTCTTAAAGCAGGGTGGTCTATGGTTATGCCTTCTTGGAATATATGTAGTTATCACAAATTGTTTTTTCTGTTGATGAACCTTTGCAGCATGTTGCGTTTCCCATGTTCATCTTTGATTTACTTACTAATGAACCCTGACCTTGATTCAGGTTCTTCAAGCAATGATTCAAATGGGTGTTCTTGTCCCTACCGGGGATATGACAGCTGTGAGACGGACAGCACTGTTCTTCCTTAACAGGTTTGATTGAGATTTTTTCAATTCTCTGGTCATCTTTTTTTCTTTTTTTTTTTTGTGGGAATGAGATATAATTGAAAGTTAATAATGGTTAGGTGCTTCCTCTTAACAATTGTGGTTGAAGAACGAACTGATATCATTTTAATTATTGAAGAAAAGATAGAACAGATGCAGAACTTATATGAAGGCCAAAAAAAAAAAAAAAGATGTAGAAGTTATATGCAAGAGCTTATCTTTTTTGGATATATGGAATATATTTTATTTCCCAAAGTGAACAGCTTTGGCTCTGAATGAGTATTTCTGTTTTCAAAAGTCTTCCTTTACAAGTTACAACTTAGCCAGAAAATTCTTTCTCACTGTAGAATTTCTTTTGCACCCACAGTTGGTAGATATTTGATGCCACAATGTTGCTTTCACCCTCAATGCACTTCCTAAAGAAGTGTATATATAAGTCTCACATGCTTAAGTCTCTTTGTAGGATTCTATTGCCCATATTATCTTCTTCTGTGCCTAAAGAAGAAAAGAAAGAAGTTAATTTGTCTGCACAATACTAGTGATGAAGCTGAATTATTTTTTTATTTTATAAACCAAATGTTAACTGTAGAACTTTACACCCTTGATTGCTTTAGTGAAGTGGGGAAAACAAGGGCGAGGAGTAACAAGTTGTGTTATAGGTCTTTCTTGCATTTAAATATTATGCTGATTATTGACTTGTATGTGAAACCATTGCAGTTTTGAAGAGCGTCTTGCTGCTCAGAGAAAGGAGAGAGAAACAGCAAAAACAGAACTTGGATTTAAGAAGTCTTTGACTAAAGAGGAAAAGATACAAAAAAAGAAGGAACGACTGGCTGCAATTGGTAGTTAATTTGGTGCTATTTTATATGGATATATTGGACTTTTATTATTAATTTAATGCACTAAATGAGGAACTCCCTGCAATGATCTAACCCAACTATCCCACTAAAATTTTGTTGGTTAAGTTTGAACACCCTCAGCCATGTTTGTGGGATTTTCGGAAGAATCATTATAAATTAGGAAGAAGTTTATTTCTTAAATGTATTAAGCAACCTCTCTTTCTTACTTGTTCACCTCTACGGGTTGGTGTGGTTACTCATGACTATTTTATCATGTTGCAGGGGAAGATTTATTGGCCATAGCAGCAGACCAGCCCTTCCGATTCCCTGCCACATTCACGTTTGTGGTTAGAGCATTTTCAGGTGATGAAGTAGAAATATGGTGGTTTTGCTGCTAGATTCTGGTATATGAAATAAAACCTCACAATAGCAAGTTACCTCCTCTGCAGTACTGGATGGCATAGGAAAAGGCCTTGATCCTCGCTTTGACATCACTGAGATTGCAAAACCGTAAGTGTGGTTTGGCTCTGGCAATATCTGTAAAACTTTTCATCTAATTTCTTAGATTTGATAATCTGTACCCTCTTTGTATTCTGACATGTTTGGCATGGTACACCATGTAGCTATGCACTGGAACTGTTAAGATTTCGCGAAGCTGGAATTGAAGTTCTATTGAAGGTAATCTTCAGCTATCTTGATTCTACCATGAATTGTTAGTTCTGTTAATAATTTCCTTTATCATTTTACGTCTATAAATGCATCAGGACTTCAGAAAGAGATGGGATCGACATTCTCGTGCATTCTACAACTTATTTAGGCAGGCTGATAGAGTTGAGAGGCTTGCTGAAACCATCCAAAGACTGGTGAGATGGGGGATTCCCACTGACCTTTTGATTTTAATGGTTTAAATATTCTTTGTTTTATCAATATTTTTAGTTGTTAGATTCATGCCACTGCCACATAATACTCTGTTTTTACAGGAGCAAGGTGATCTGAAACTTCGAGTGCGAACTTTGGAGTCTGAAAGGGCATTCCAACGTGTTGCAGCTGTCCAGAAGATGGTGGGGAGTGTGAGTCTAACTGATCCTTGGTCTTATTTTGCTAATTTCTTAGGTCAAAGGCTTATTTCATCATTTCTGCTGCAAGATGTTGAATATTGATTTTTCATAATTGCCCTTCTTAACATTTCTTCTGTTATCATGAACAAGGTCTGTTTCACCTTAACCTATTTCTTGGACACTACAAGTTTATGCATATGTGGGAAACAGACAGGGCAATTTTAGCTCCATTTTTTTTCCTACACGCAAATGAGATGGATTCCACAATACATGCTGAAACAAAATATGGTGGGATCCACCACTTTTGCATGTAACCAGAAAAAGCCATAATCAAAATAGCCACACCTGTTGGGCAACTTGTTTATTGGAGGCATAGGCCAAAAACCATCCCCTTAGGAGTTCTGAATAATTGAGTGCTTAGAGATGTGGATTAGATAAAAGGTGTCTGTGTGTGGACATCATGCTTGTATATTTTTAGGTGGGGTTGCTTAGAGAAGACTAGGAAGTGAGGTGCAGATGGTGCAATGAAGCTGCAAATACTGACTTAAAGGACCTGTGTTTATAGTGCTGATGGAATTTCTATTGCAACTTGAATCTGACTTTAGAAATGTGCACAAGATTGTGTATTAGAATGATTACTGTAGTTGAAAAGCTCCATACTGCATTTATTTATGTGTAGAATTTTGAAAGCTGCATATTTTTTTGGCTGAGAAACCAACAGATGACTTGTTTCTTTTGGGATCAATTCTACATTGTGGAAAATGTTCGAAAATAATTCTAAAGTAGGATATTCTCTAAATGGTTCTTTCTTTGGTTACTCAACAGGCAGTAGCTGCTGGAAGCCTGATCAACCTTGCAACAATTTTGTATCTGAACTCTATTCGAGTAAACCCTCCCTTTTAATTTGTGTACATAATATCATATTTTCTTTTTCATTCCTAAATCTAACATACACATACAGACTTGTGCATCCATGCGTGCAGAGACTCACAGTCTCACACACATCTAATCATTTGCTGATGTTGTTATCCAACTAGGTGCCTGCTATTGTGGCATTTGTCAGTTGTGCATTCTTCAGCCTCCAAGTTCTCTTTGGCATTATAACAGTCAAAAAATTTGATCAGCGGGAAAAATTGATTACAGGAACTGCTTAACCAATGGGTGAGTGAATCTTGTTAACAACTGTCTCTTTATGCAACTTGTTTGAAATTCCTTCAGTTTTATGGTTCGGGAAAAAAAGGATTGTTAAAAAGTATACTTTGTATTTAATTTGATAATATTTAAATTTGTTGCACTTGTTAACAAACCATTGAACATACACAATTGACATGGAAGTACAAGATTAGCATCAAGGGTTCCATTTGTTTCATCTATAATTTTAATGTTAACCACTAAAAGAATTAGAAGTAAAAGTTCAGATTGAATTGAAACAGCAATGGCTCTATTTGTTTTGCTCATTCTTGAGGATGAAATTAAAATATTTTCATCAATTAGGAGTTTCTGAACATAACATTAATTCAATAATAGTTTAGCTTAATGCCTTACTGCAGACAACTATATTACCCTTTTCCACAGGCTGTTAAGTTTTTCGCATATTTTACTCATCTTACTGACAGAAATTCTACTCATCTTACTGACAGAAATTCTACTCATCTTACTGACAGAAATTCTATTAGTGTTGTTCCTCTGTAGATCATAAGAGATTTCGAGATTCAGCTCACAAGAAGATCCTGATGGCAAGTTGAGTGTGCAGCCTTGGCAACAAAGTGAGAACTCAAGACATTTCTAATCTCAATTCTCTAATATTCTAATTTGTGGCACTTCCTACTTGCATATTTTTGTTCAGGATATCTGAGGCTGATGTCCTAGGCTGTGCCTTTTCAAGGTGGAAAAGAACAATTATTGATTTAGGCTCACGATCGTAGTGGCCAATAAATTGTTATCCCTTTCAAGTTACCGTGAAAAAACATTCCTTTGTTTGTGGAGGTAGAGTTCTTTTTCCAGAATGTTTATCAGTGTACCACATGGTTTTTAGCAGCAATATAGAGTAAACTTGTAGCAACTATACGGTGGATAATTAGCAATTTATGTAGCCTCCTATCATAATTTGTTAGGGTGGCATGTCTATCTATAAGCTGTGTATAAAACTGTAACATTATGAAGTTTTTCAATGTCAAGTTGTAAAATTATGATTTTTTTTTGTACATATGCTGATAAGCTATACAATAAGGATAAATTCCTTCTCTATGTCTAAGCTAGGGGTTTCAAGCTCTTACCAGTTGAGATTTCCTTGGCAAAAAGAATTATTATTACCTTGGGACTTTTTGGACTTCCTTTCATCTCATTGTCCTGTCCGCTTATAGGCTCATAGCTGTGTGGTGTTATTTAAGTCAATCACTTCGTTAATGCAGACAAAGATAGAGAGGATCACGATCCTAAATTTCTAATTAATTGATATTCCTTTGTTAGTTTATGTACCAAACCAGAGAAGATTCAATCTGTCGGGAGTGACAACAAATTTCTTTGAATGAATGAATAAGCTTGTATATCCTTGAGCTAGTATTTTACCCCAACCTTAGCTGTCAATGCTCAACCCCCCAACCCTGTCCCCAAGGTATCTGAATCCTTCTCCTAATTATCAATTTTCCATGGCAGGTGGCCGGTGCAATGCAATTCTTATACCATACATCATTAATCTGTGTTCTTAATCCTTTAAAAAATAAACAATAATTAAAAAAACAGCTGTGTAAGAGGATGGATCACAGATGCCACAAATATGTACTTTCCAGGGTGATGCTTACATGAGTAGTCCCATTTGACCTAGCCATTGCCCTGGGCCTTGGAACTGCAAGGGTTCAGGTGAACCCCATGTGAGAGAACCCCATGTGAGAGAACACATATCCTAGGGCTAATCTTGTATTTTACTCAATTGGAAAAGTATATATTTTGTAAATTGGATCGATATGATCATGTCGGTCTATGTAATCAAGAGGATGATTTGTGGGCTTAAATTTGTAACTCAGTTAATAATAAAGTGTATTTGACTGTTCAAACGAGATGTTGTGAATCCCTCCACTTTTAATCTCAAAAAATATAATATGATTAGTTTTTTAGGACATCTAAGGGGATAATTATCCCCATTCCCTATATCTTTATTATTTATCCTAAGATTTAAATTTAAAACTTTTAATTTAAAATCTCGAAATCTTATAGTTGAAAAATCACTTTTGACTCTCTTTGAGGGTAGATAATATGATTTGTTATGGTTGATTACTTGGTTGCTTGTTCAACTCAGTGGTTGCAAGATAGGTTTGTATAACCAATAAAAGCCCTTAGATTTTTTAGTTTGTACTATTGAATTGAATGCAAATTTTACATTTCCTTAAGAAAGTAAAAAATTTGGGGTGATTGCAGATGCAGGTGAGGTTTCAACCCAAAGATCCTCAAAACTACGCTAACAAAAAATGAGAAGAAAATAGAAGGAAAGTTCCAGAACAGGATTCATTGGAAATGTAAAGGGAAAAAAAAAACAAAAAACAAAAAACAAAACAAAACAACAACTCTACAAATGCCTTCCAACAGCTAACATGTATAATCTGATGAATTGAGAAAAAAAAAAAAAAAAAAACAAAACAAAACAACAACTCTTCAAATGCCTTCTAACAGCGAACATGTATAATCTGATGAATTGAAAAAAAAAAAAAACTCTACAATTCCCTTTTAACAGCCAAGATTCATAATATGATGGATTGAAACTGTAAAGTTACACCAAAGGAAAGAGCAAAATATCTAAGGAACAGAATTGGTGTAGACATAATCCTCATGGAGAAAACTTTCGACTGACCCACTATTTCCTTCTTTGCTCTTCACACTCTCTTTCCCATACTCTGCTCCTCTCTGCATCATCAAAGAACATCAAGATTCAAGGAAAACAGATTGATTTATGCAATAAAAAGAACATAGAGAAAAAAAAAAAAGAAAAAGAAAAAGAAAAAGAAAAAGAAAAGAAGATCCCAACTCACCCCACTAACAGAGTTCCCAGAATCTACAAGAAATTCAGTTGCATCCACTTTCCCATGTACAAGAAAGAAGAAAATGAGCAGGAGAGAGAGAAAGAAGAAAAAACTAGGAAATCTCATTTTGGTATGCATAAGATCTTCAGTAGCAATGAGAAAACAAAAGTGCGTTTAAGTAATCTGAAGTTTCATATAAAGTTTGTGAGTTTGATGTAAGTTTGACCTGTCTCCTGATTCCTTAGCAGCAAGCTCGATCCTCAAGAACATGGGTTGGCTCTTTTGGCGTCTTCCCACTAAAATATACAAAGGGAACAGAGGCAAATGTGTGTTACAGAGTGCGGAGGAGTGGTTAAATGTTTTTGTCCCCAAGATTTCAAGATTCTTGACATCTTTTCTGATTTAGCAAAGATTTAAGGCCAAATTTTCAAAAATCTTTTATTTTTGAGATTAAAAGAGAAGAAGAAGAATAAATATCGAGGTTCATTCATGTGAAGGAGAGAGATGCCACGTGAGATTCAAGGTTGTAAGTATATAAAATGATCCATAAAGGGTTGTATCATGTATGTACAAACATGGCGTTCTAGTTGTGAAAAATTCTTCTATATAATGAGATACCACATCAACAATGTCTTATCTACTAATGTAAAGATAAATTAGTACATGAGGTCCTTACTTGCAATAAAAAAGATTTAATTTATTACAATTCATTAATTATTTAATTATAAATGAGAGTCACATATGTTGATATGTCACTATATTAGTAAATGAAAATACCATTGATGTGATATTTCATGGCATAATTTTTTTTTTCCTAATTGTGTATTTTCATATAGTCACATGCTCTTTAACGGAGTAGTTCCTTACCATTATAATATCTTGGCATTGGCTAAACAACATGAAAATATTTTTCATTTCTTGCTTCAAGTGTAGGGGGTTGATTGATCTTTTCAAAAAAAAAAAAAAAAAACTTGTTCAAGCAACCATCTTCATCTTCCTTTTTGTTGAGACTAACTTTGGAAGATCTTGAATATCCATATGAATAATTAATGCTTGCTATACCATGTTTATCAAGTGAGGGAATTTTTAGTTGTTCCATCTTTAGCCATGGAGATTGGAGTTGTAGGTGAAGCTCTTCCAAACCTTTGAAGCAAAGCTTATTATGGACTTGTGGACTTTAAGCATTCCACGGCCAATAAAATAAGAGTGAAGATCACAAACAATAATCTACCCTCAGCAATTTGGTACTGCTAGGTCCAAAACCATGAATATTTTGACCCCACAAAACTTGCACATTTTATATTCCTTAAAACACAAATGATTTTGACATGCAATAAATTTTGCATCAATAGAGCTAGTAACTTACTAAGAATTAATGCGCTAAAGGCAACTCTCAATTATTTTTAGATACTTTAAAATGATAAATTTTAAATCCAACTATTGAAATAGTATAACAAATTATTTGAAAAAAAAAAAAGAAAAGAAAAGAAGATTAATACTTCTTATATGGTTTATCATTTTATGTACCAAAAAGTTTTGAGTACTAGTGAAAAAGAAATGTGAAGGATACGGTAGATGATGTTAATTTTCTTTTACATGTGAAATGGAAAGACATTGAAAAGGACAGCACAGATTGAACAGAGTATCCACTAAATCCTGGTTGTGTCTGTTGTGCTGCATTAAAGAGGCTTCCTTACAAGAGTAAAGAGTCGAGAGTCAACAACAAGCTCCTTTCATTTCAATATCAATGTTTTTTACAAAATAGAGCAAAGCTCCCTTTTAACTCAAACATAAATATTAAAAAAATTCATTTACAAAAAAAAAATGTTATGTAATATAATTTAAATTATTAACTAAAAAAGAGTTTTTATTATTTAAAATAATCTTTTCATTTAAAAATTTTTATTTTATAATTTAATATAATAAAAATATAAAATAAGAGATTCATTCATCTATACATGATACATTAAAGGATTTTTCTCAACCTCTTGCCCCTATTTTTTGCTCTTAAGAGTTAATTGTCTAGCATATAATGGTTTACTAATCATTACAACGAGAAAAATATTTGAATACTTAAAACTTGAATTTTATATTCAGGTTTTCCTTCTTCGAAATTCCTTATTATAAAAAAAAAAAATAAACGTTAATTCAACAACCCCTACCTTTCTTTGACCAATCGTCTTTTACTTTCAAAAATATCTTTTACAACAATTTTAAGACTGTAGAAATAATTCCTCAAAAAAAAAAAGACTGTAGAAATAATTAAATACGCTTAATTATTAAAAATATTTAAGTACTTTTACAATTTGAGCTGGACTTTCTATTAGGAGCAATCTAGATTAAAAAAAATATATAGAGATAGTATTCTGTTATACATATATCAAATAAAAGAAAATGGCCATCTACTATTCAGTGGTCATAAATTTTTTTTTTTTTAAAGTGTGGTGATTTTTAAAATTTTTAAATTTTAATTTTGACAATTTTATTTTTCATTTCTCAATTGTACTAAATGAAAATAAATCACACAGAAAAGGGCAACGATTGGAAGTCCCCGTTAACTTGGAAGCAAGATCAAATCATAGATAAGATATTAAGATAACTTGGGAAATTCTTTTGAATTTTAAAAGTTGCAGTTGCACCAAATATTATAATTTGTAGAACATAGTATAACTTTTTATTAGTTAGTATTTTATCTATTTTATTACAAATCTCATAAGTATCGATTTGGTACTTCTGTAAAAACTTTTCATTTGGGTTTTAATAAAAAAAAATATTTATTTATTTATTTTTTATTTATAAAAACAACACTTCTATAACAATTTTTTTTCAACAAAACTTTTATTAAAAACTTTAACTACACCAAACGTATACTAAGTGTGATTAATATCGGCATGGCCTCAAAAAAAATGGGTAATGACATAAAAATAATTTTTTATGTAACTTTTTATATAATTATTATATATTATTAAATAAATAAATATATTTAATATAATAAGTTTTAAATGAATAAAAAATTAATTATTTAATAATCTGTAAAATTATATTAAAATATTATCTTTAAATTATTATTTTTAAAAAATTATGAAAAAAATATCTCAAAACTATTTTGTTTCATTAAAATATTATAGTAAAAGACTTAAACAAATGCAATCTTAATATAAAAATATGTTATTTAAATTTTTTAATAAAAAATATTAAAATAACATAATTTTATATTATTTTTCTCTTAATTTATAATATCTTTTCCATGTACCTAAAATTCAAACTTAAAATATGTTGCTCTATTTAAATAGAAAATTACCATTAAACCTACTATGCGGTGGGTTGTTTTAGAAAATTTTTACTATAAAAGTATGATTAGCAAAAAGACAGCTAAATAATTGATATAAAATGGAAAGAATATCTCTAAACAGTAGTATTAAAAAATCTGTGTGGTATCCATAAAAAATAAAAAAACTGTGTGTTAATAAACAACAATACCCTTTATAGACTAATAAAATTATATACTCTTCTTTCAAAAAATAAAATAATAAAAAAGAGAGCTAATCGTTTTTTTTTTTATTATTACTAATAACCCACAGTAAAATTTGAGACCTTTTTGATATTTTGTGATATTGTGCGTGCCAAACTTAGATTTTTTTTAAAAAAAATTGAACAATCTGATTTTTAATAAAATAAAAATTAAATAGTAAATCTGAAACTTATAGTTAAAACTATAAATAATCTTACCATTAAACAAAACATCTTCTAGACTCGGTTTTTAAGCCAATAATTCGTTATCAAGTCTTAAGTGTTTGGATTTAATTAGTTAGATGTTCAATTCCCAAATGACTTAAAAAAATCCCTCATTCTCATAATTCTACATGTTTCAAAAAAAAAAAAAAAAAACTTTTGGAATTGGGTTTTGGGTGCAATGGTTCATTTTCAAACTTTAATATTTGGATTTAATTGGTAAAAAACGACATAAAAAAATTACCTATTTCCCAAAATTCCACACGTTAAAAAAAAAAAAAAAACAAAACCATCTTCTGTTGGTGCCCACTTGTGAGCAAGTTTCAAATATGTCACTTCATTTTGAGTATTTCCTTGCCTCTTTGCACAAACATTATATCAACAAAGAGAAACACTTTAATTCCTTACCATTTGTATGCTTTAGGTTAAACATAGTAACAGCATTAATTATTACCCAAAAAAAAAAAAAATAGTAACAGCATTAATCACCGTTTCAGCAAGAATTTTACTTTTACTTTTCCTTTCCCTTCACTACATGGTAAATCTGAATTTCTTTCAATATATAAATTATAAAAATACTAATCTTTACCAAAATAAAATGGGCAAAAAATAAAAAAAATAAAAAGAGGTTGGAAAAAAATTATATTTATAAAGAAATTAACAGAAAAAGTAGTTAGATTTTTGGATAGCTATGACAAAGCAAAAAAGGAAAATAAAATCTCTGTGGCAAAAAAAAAAAAAAAACCAAAAAAGAAATAAAATCTGCAGAGAATCTCACATTTTTGAAAAAGGACAGAGAAGAGGGAGAAGGTCAGTTAACACTGTTAAGAAAGCCGTTAAAAAGCATGTGACCTGAAACAGATACAAACAGAGAGGGTTGAAAAATGAAAAACAAATAAAAAATGGCAATGGAAAAACCAAAAAAAATCCCGGGAAAGTGAGAGAAAATGCGAGAAAATATAGGTAAGCATCCGTCCTTTACAGACTGTAGTTACTCACTCCCACCAACCATCTCTCTCCACCTCCAGGCCACCTCTCCCACTTCTGGCCCCCTACCGCCATTTTTAACGGATTTTCCTTCTCTTCTTTTTTTTTTTTTTAAGAAAAGAAAATGCCAAACAAACCCTAACTTTCTCTCTTTTAGCGATCTTCAGGATCAAAAAAGGCTAAGATCAGTCTCAGTACCCAGAAGGGTTTTCAGTTTCTAGGGTTCCTCGATCAATGAATCATTGACGTTCTGTTTTTTTTTTTTTTTTATACCCTTTTTCTTCCTGAATTAGATGACTCTCACTTTCCCTTCCTCGCTTTACTTTCTCTTTCTGCTGCTTATCTTCTCTGCTTCGTCTTGTTCATCTCAGTTGGATTCGGAACTGGGTGCCCTCTTGGAGTTCAAGAAGGGTATCAAAACGGATCCTTTAGATAGGGTCCTCTCTGTATGGGACCGTACAGCTACACCGGCTACTTGGACTGGTGTTACCTGCGACTTAAATTCTGGGTCTGTCACCGGAATCGACTTAAGCGGCTTGGGTCTTACTGGGGACCTCAAGTTCAGCACTCTCACTCCGCTCAAGAACCTCCGGAATCTATCTCTTTCTGGAAATGCATTCATGGGTAGGTTGGTGCCGTCATTGGGCACAATGACTTCGCTTCAGTACTTGGATCTGTCAAATAATCAGTTTGTGGGCACGATCCCAGCTCGGATCACTGAGCTTTATGGATTGAATTACTTGAATTTGTCTCAGAACAAATTTGAAGGAGGATTTCCAGATGGGTTTCGAAATTTGCAGCAGCTAAGAGTGTTAGATTTGCACGGTAATGCATTTTTGGGTGACGTTGGTGACTTATTGAGTCAATTAAGGAATGTAGAACATCTGGATTTGAGTTACAACAGGTTTTATGGGGGTTTACCAGATGCTGTGGAAAACATTTCAAGCTTGGCCAATACTGTCCGATATGTGAATTTGAGTCACAACCAGTTGAATGGTGTATTTTTTCTGCGGGATGAAATTGCATTGTTTAGAAACCTGGAGGTTTTGGATTTGGGTGATAGTGGGATTAGTGGAGAGCTTCCTGGTTTTGGGTCTTTGCCAGTATTGCGGGTTTTGAAGTTGGGAAACAATGAGCTCTATGGTGCAGTGCCTGTCGAGTTGTTGCAGGGATTGGTTCCATTACAGGAGTTGGATCTCAGTGGCAACGGATTTACGGGTATGCATTTTGGTTTACCTTTTTCTTTTTCCTTTTTATTCTTCTTGTTTGATGTAGTCCAAATTTGCTGCACATTTCTAGGTTGAAACACTATCGTGTGTCCGTACCATTATTAGAATTTTTTTTTTTTTTATTGGGTGCAAATATTATAGTTGATAGTGGCCTGGGATTTATACCATTCTGCTTTTTGCCATGAAAAATTGAAAACATTGTTAGTTGAACCTGAACTTCCTTTTTGTGTTTTTAATGTCTTGTATAGTCCTTTATATGTCTGCCATTTTACTAATAGTTGTCTTTTGATGTTACATGGGGCATGGTATGTGGAGCAAGGGTGTAAATTATAGAGCCCTTGGCATTAAATTGCGATTGGAGAAAGTTTGAAAAATTTATGTATACATGCATTGTTGACAGAAGTTCTTCATTTGATATAAACTGTATTTTGTATGGATATTTAAAGCATATTTGCAGGGCACAATCTAGATGCCTATAGATTACAATATAACTTCTTAACAAATTATTTCTAAAGAAGAAAATTCTATCTTAAGTTCAAAGTGGTGATTAACGTATGATCAATGAGGCAAACTTCTTAATGCCTGTTTGATCTAGTTGCGGCTTTTGTAGAAGTTTTGTTTGAGTAGAGCTTTTGCAGCAGTTCTGAATCATAAATTCAGATAAAATAAGAAATTGATAAAACAAATTTCAAATTTAGAAGCTTGATAGTAAAAGTTCTACTCCAGAAGATACGGGTTTGTCCCTTCAACTTTAACCCTAACAGCTTTTAGAAGATCCAGATGCACTTGAAAACTGTATTTGGCCCACCTTTAGCATTTTTAGTTGAGTTCATATTAGAAGCTAGGCCAAACATGCCAATAATGTACATGTGCTTTAGGTGTGCTCAGAAAATGATACTGTGCTTGCCAAAGGGGATAGATAGAGAGATCCGAGGTACTGCAGTAAGGAATCTTTATTTATTGTGAGGCAACCTTCTTGTTTGTTTTAAGTTTGCTGGAGCTGCATTATGAAGATTACAATGCACATGGCTGGTCACACCTGGTCTACAAGTTGAAGTGGTCGTCTTCCTGACGTTGAAATTGTTGGCACTTTAAACTTTTATTGTACTCAAGTGCTATTAATATCATTGGCTGAGCTTTTAGAGATCAAAAAGTATTTCGGTTTCTGCCTTGAATTATGTATGCTGTAATTGTTTCTCCTACTTGCATTGTGTCCTCCATAACTGGACTAATCTTTCCATTATAACATCTTGTGGCACTAGTTGTCGTGTCTGCAATAAATTCCTGGTACTCAAATGATGGAATCTCCTCAATGAGTTTATTAACTCTAGCATAAATTGGCTGAAATGCAAGTGTGAATGATGGTACACTTGTTACCATATCAAAAGAAGTAAATCCAATGTTTCTTTTTATTTTCTAAATTTATTATTTTATAGATTTGCTAATTTGCCATTCTATTATTCTATACATGTCTGTCTCATACATATGTTTGAAGTCACCTGATACAGCATCTTGCCATGCGTTTCCAGGTTCAATTGATGTAATTAATTCTACGAGTTTGACTACTTTGAATCTTTCATCAAATCAGTTATCTGGCGATTTGCCCTCTACCTTGAGAAGATGCCTAATGCTGGATTTGAGCAGAAACATGATCTCTGGTGACATCTCTGTTATGCAGAACTGGGAAGCTTCTTTGGAGGTTCTTGATTTGAGTTCAAACAAGTTGGCAGGAAGCCTACCAAACTTGACTTCTCACTTTGAGACTTTAAACACATTTAAGCTTGGGAATAATTCCATTGTTGGTAGCTTGCCTCCTCTATCAGATACCTGTCCACGATTGTCTGTTGTTGACCTGAGTTTAAATCAGCTTAGCGGACCCATTCCTGGTAGTTTCTTCTCTTCAATAACTTTGAAAGACCTGAATCTTTCTAGAAATCATTTCGATGGGCCAATACCTCTTCAGGGTTCACGTGTGAATGAATTACTAGCCATTCCTTCTTATCCACAGATGGAATCTCTGGATCTCTCCAGTAATTCCTTTGTAGGTGGGTTGCCTTCTCAGATAGGTGACATGGAAAGGCTCAAGGTGCTAAATCTTGCAAATAACAGGTTATTTGGCCACCTGCCAAGTGAATTGAGCAAATTGACCAACTTGGAATACCTTGATTTATCTGGAAACGAATTCAACGGTGAAATTCCTGATAGGCTTTCATCCAACCTAGTTGAATTTAATGTCTCCAACAATGATCTATCAGGTTCTATTCCAGAAAACTTGAGACGCTTCCCTAAGTCTTCATTTTGTCCTGGAAATGTAATGCTAAATCTCTCTGGACTCAGGCCTTCCTCAACCCCCAACCCTGACCGAGGACATCATAGGTCAAAGGGTAATATCAAAGTAGCGATAATTGCTGCCTCAGTTGTTGCAGTGATGATGATTGCTTTGGTTCTATTTGCCTATCATCGGGCACATCATAAAGATTTTCATGGAAGAACTAGATTTTCTGACCAGATTACCGGGAGAGATTCAAAAATAGGAAGGTCTTCACGGCCTTCTGCTTTCAAATTCCACTCAAATATTCAGCACTCACAAACTTCATTGAGCTTTTCGAATGACCACTTGCTTACTTCAAATTCGAGGTCATTATCTGGACAGCAAGAGGCTATTACTGAAATTGTTGAACATGATGCTCCTCAAAGAGTGGTTTCAGCATCTGCATATCCTAATTTGCTAGATGATCAGCCTGCAACATCTGCAATGAAATCATCTCCTGGTTCTCCATTACCATCATCACCACGTTTTATTGAAGCATGTGAACAGCCTGTAACATTGGATGTCTACTCACCGGAACGTTTGGCAGGAGAACTTTTCTTCCTTGATTCTTCACTGGCATTCACTATTGAGGAGTTATCTCGAGCTCCAGCAGAAGTTCTTGGAAGAAGCAGTCATGGGACTCTTTATAAAGCCACTCTCCGTAGTGGATATATTTTGACTGTGAAGTGGTTGCGGGTTGGACTGGTTAAGCATAAGAAAGAATTTTCTAGGGAAGTTAAAAAGATAGGGTCTTTAAGGCATCCAAACTTTGTTCCAGTGCAAGCTTACTATTGGGGACCAAGGGAACAAGAGAGGCTTCTTCTTGCTGACTACATCCAAGGCGATAGCTTGGCTCTACATCTTTATGGTAAGAATTCCCAAATAGTTGTTATTTTTCTTTTCTTATTTCAGATCCTTTCCTCTTCTTGTTTTTTGAATTTGATCTGTATCATAAATATTCTAAATCATTCAACTCTTTGAAGTTATTTTATAAATTTTGATTGCAAATATTTAAGGTTATGCCTGCTATTTTTCTTTTCTCCTCTCTTTCTTGCTCACTTTCTAGTTGTTACATGTTGGTTTTTGTATGATTTGTTCTTGTACTCTCTTTGTTAGTTTTTACGAGTTCTGGTAACATTTTCAATTAAAGATGACATGGTTGAAAATGTCTCTGAATATCTCTTTTAGTGGTTTGTTGCAGCATAAAGAGTCAAATCTGATTACATATCTTGTAGATGAATGTGGCACCCCTATCAATGGAAATTCGACGTTCATCTAAGTAATCTCTGTTTTATCATTCCCCCCCCCCCCCCCCCCC
>BPVZ01000036.1:162233-178219 GCA_020521535.1 Rubroshorea leprosula
AGAAAATGAAAAATCAAGATATTTTACCATTAAAAATATTAAAACATTCAATCATAACTATTAAATGTATAACCCGTATAATGTGACATTAATTTTATCAAATTTATCTTGTAATTATTATTAAACATTCTTATATTTTTAATGTTAAAATGTCTTAAATTTCCTCTCTCTTTTTTTCCTTATTTTAATGTTCGAATAGAAACTTCATTGATTTACTAGTCCGAATCATCAGTCCTATGCTTTTTTGAGATAAAAAGACCGGTCTGGTCCGGTTCTGGAAACATTGGTCTGCACTTTAACAATCTAATCGGTCAGAATTAAGAAAAAAATTCCTAATCGCCCGTCGCAGGGCGCCTTCACGTCGTCCGTTGTTCACAGCCAGTTCCGTTTGGTCGAAACTCAGATGAATCCATTCCCATGCTGACCACCATTTCATCTTACCAAACCAAAATTGGATGCAGTTGAATCCATTAATTGTTTTCTTATAATCTTATTGTTATAGCCTCCAATGGAGACTCCGAACTCATCTTATTTTCCTTCTCCGTCCTATTTCTACACTTATCTCCTCCAAAGAAGTCTCAATTCTAACTACCCATTGGCAGGGAAATCAATTCATGCCCATATAATCAAATCCGGGCTTCATTGTTGTGTTGTGCTGATGAATAATCTCATGAATTTTTATGCTAAAACTGGGAGTATTTCGAATGCTCACAGCCTGTTTGATGAAATGCCTGTGAAGACTATATTCTCATGGAATACGCTTCTGTCGGCATTTGCAAAACAGGGAATGATATCTCAAGCCTTTGATGTTTTTAATAAAATACCCAATCGTGATTCAGTTTCGTGGGCTACAATGATCGTGGGGTACAACCAGATGGGTTGTTTCAAAAATGCAATCAGAGTTTTTGCTGAGATGATAAAGGATGGAGTAGAACCTACAGAATACACCATTACTAGCGTTCTTGCTTCTTGTGCAGCTATTGAAGCGTTAGGTATTGGGAGAAAGGTACATTCTTTTGCTGTTAAGCTTGGACTTAGTAGTAGCTATGTTACTGTTGCAAATTCTTTATTGAATATGTATGCGAAGTCAGGTGATCCGATGATGACGACGGTTGTCTTTGATAGGATGAAATTTAAGAACACATCAAGTTGGAATGTTATGATTTCACTGCATATGCAGTCTGGTCAAGTTGATCTTGCACGTACTCTGTTTGACCAGATGAGTGAGCGGGATTTAGTTATGTGGAATGCAATGATTGCAGGTTACAATCAACATGGTTATGATGTTGAAGCTATAAATATATTTTCAAATATGCTGAGGCATTCCCAGTTGCAGCCTGATAAATTCACGTTGGCAAGTGCATTATCAGCTTGTGCCAATCTTGAGAAATTGGGACTTGGGAAGGAAATTCATGCTCATATTGTCAGAACCAAATTTGACACCTCTGGGCCTGTGGCAAATGCTTTAATCTCAATGTATGCCAAGTCTGGTGCTGTTGAGACAGCTCAAAAGCTTATAGAGCAAAGTGGGATTTCACATCTTGATGTTATAGCATTTACGTCTTTATTGGATGGATATGTTAAGCTTGGGAATATAAACCCGGCCAGACAGATCTTTGACTCATTGAGATACCGGGATGTGGTTGCATGGACAGCCATGATTGTTGGGTACGTGCAGAATGGCTTGAACAATGATGCATTTGAGCTATTTAGATTAATGATTAGAGATGGACCTAAGCCAAATAGCCATACTCTGGCAGCCTTGTTGAGTGCCAGTTCAAGCTTGGCTTCATTGATTCATGGCAAACAAATTCATGCAAGTGCCATAAGAACTGATAAAGCATCCTCAGTTTCTGTGAACAATGCTCTAATTACCATGTATGCCAGAGCTGGAAGCATCAATGGTGCAAGGCAAGTATTCAAATTGATCAAGGGGAACAGAGATACTGTATCTTGGACATCCATGATAATGGCTCAAGCTCAACATGGTCTTGGAGAAGAAGCCCTTGAGCTGTTTGAGATGATGCTATTGGCTGGAATCAAGCCTGACCATATAACTTATGTTGGTGTGCTCTCTGCTTGTACACACGTGGGACTGGTAGAACAGGGTTGGAGGTATTACAATATGATGAAAGATTTCCACAAAATTGAACCTTCCTTAAGCCATTATGCATGCATGATTGATCTGCTTGGGCGTGCTGGATTGCTCCAACGGGCATATGATTTTATTGAAAAGATGCCAATTGAACCAGATGTTATAGTTTGGGGTTCTCTCTTATCTTCTTGCAAGACTTATAAGAACGTGGAGCTTGGAAAGGTTGCAGCAGAGAGATTGCTCCATATTGACCCTGACAACAGTGGGGCGTACTCAGCTCTTGCTAATTTGTATTCAGCTTGTGGTAGATGGGATGATGCTGCTAAAATTCGCAAGTCAATGAAGTGTGGAGGAGTGAAGAAAGAACAAGGAATTAGTTGGCTTCAGATAAAGAACAAAGTCCATGTCTTTGGCGTTGAAGATGCGCTTCACCCACAGAAAGGGGATATCTATAAGATGATGGCAAAAATATGGGAAGAGATAAGAAAGATGGGCTTTGTTCCTGACACCAAATCAGTACTGCATGACCTTGAAGAAGAAGTGAAGGAGCAGATTCTCAGACACCACAGCGAAAAACTTGCTATTGCATTTGGGCTAATAAGTACCCCTGAAAATACCACCTTGAGGATCATGAAGAACCTCAGAGTCTGTAACGACTGCCACTCTGCCATTAAATATATCTCCAAGCTCTCACACAGAGAAATTATTGTGAGAGATGCTACTCGGTTTCACCATTTCAAGGATGGACTGTGTTCTTGTCGGGATTACTGGTAGGTATACGTACAAGATGGATTTGAAGAGAAATTTTGTAATCAGTCATGTAGAAGATCTTTTGCTGTCTGTTATCAGAAGATGAATCCTTCACATGGAACAGACACCATTATTGGGCCACTTTTATACTGAGTTCCATCCTCAAAAGACTTTGAACAAGACTTCTAACTCACGGACCGTAAATTCAAAGATGAAAATGTACTGCCCTTGGCGCCTTCAAGGCTCAAGCAGGAATGAAAGCAAACCGCTTTTCTGCCGGAGAGGCATTGGACCAGTTCAGTACACTTGATGGTTGCTCCTAGGAATGACATTTTTTGAAGCAAGCATCTTTCTCATTCTCACTGCACCACGGGAGGAATCTGCATTTGATTGAGGAGAAAAAAGTAAGGCCCTGCTCCGCATCTGTCTCTGATGAGTTGCCAATGATTTTGTGCCTTGGTGGTGGCAATAATAGACTTCGCACCGCATCCAAGCTTGTAGTTCAACTAAGGTTTATCATCCTCTACAGGTACTGCATTGGCGGGCAATATAATCAATAATTCAAAAATAATCCTTTGCTTTTCATTTCACGGTTGTATACACTTTCTTCATATAATTTTATATATTATTTAATAATTAATTTTGATTTTTATTAAATTTATAATATTATATATATTTATTTATAACGATAATAAATTATATTGGCTTTTTTTTTTTTTCCATTCCTGAAGACTAAATGCTTATTAGGCAGAAATCGATGATATTATTGAAAATTTAAAATGCATTATTCCTAACCTTATCTTTAAATGAGTTGGCAACTTGGCTTGATAATTATATACGGCAAATATTTGAGTAGGCACTGATTACTGAATATTCGCCTACGCTAATTGTCCCCATCCCCACCCCTCCGGATCTTTTTTATTAGTGTATGATTTTTAAAAGAACGTATCGTGTGAGAATTGATTGCCTCTGAATAATTTCTTATATAAATACGAGGGAATTATTATTTTACTGTTTAAATTTTTTATTTTTGATGTTGGTCACACAATGAGATAAAAATATTTTTTATTTTTTATTTTTTATCTTATTTTATTATTCATATGTTTATGATTCGAATTCAAAATTTTTTATTTTCAATAAAAATAAATTATCATTGAATTATTTAATTTATTGATGTTTGTTGTTTTAGTGCAAAATAAAATTTTTCTAAGAAGTCTTTTTTAATTAAAAAATTAGTATTTTATAATTTAAAATAATTTAAGTTATAAAAGATTTTTTTGGATAAATATTAAATAACAAAAAAAATTTCTGAGGCGGAATGCAAATTAAATTTATAGTTTTAATTACTAAAATTATTTCAAATTGAATGTCACTTGATCGACGTACTATTCAAAAATTATTTCACGTAATAATATATTTTTAGTACGAAAACTTTATAATTATTATATGATTAGACTTAAAAAATATAAAACACATGCGATAACGGAAGGTAAGAGGAAGAGTGAAAATTATGACATTTTCTTTAACATTTTAAATGTTAAGAATTTTTTTTAAAATTATTAAGTACTTTAATAAATTTTATTAATTTATTAGAAATATTTTAATTTATTATTATTTTAATATTTTAATTATGAGAATTGTTATACCTCAATCAAAAAATAAAATGTTACAACTAATGATTTATTGACCTAAGTAAAAACAATATAATTCTCTTTAAATAAAATTTTAAATTTAAATCTTATAAATAAAAAAATAAATATTAATAAAATTTTTTCTTTATAAAATTTATTTCAATTTGATTTTAAATTAATTAAAATTTAATATAATTATCTCATATTTAAAAAATAATAAAATAAAATGCTACATGTAGAAATTATTGTAAAAAAAATCTGCCAAACCCAAAATTACTGATGTCATTAATTAACGGAGAAAATAAATAAAAATCAGCGGTAACGGGCGAAGCCAAATCCCGATCAATGTCCGGCCACTAAATAGTATCACATCATCACTCACAAAGTCACAACTCAGAATCGACCATGGCGATGCAGAGACAAATCCTCAAGAGAACGGCAGATGGAGCCAGAGCAAAGCTCAGCTTCTACGGTTGCGCTTCTTTCTCTACGGTTCCATCTTCCAAGGCGGCTGCCGCCGTCACGCCGCCACAACTCCCGCCGTTCGATTATCAGCCGAAGCCTTACAATGGTCCTCTGGCCGATGAAATATTTGAGAAGCGCAAGAAGTTCTTGGGCCCTTCCCTCTTCTACCACTTTCAAAAGCCAGTAAGACTCCCTAATTGCTTCGCCGCCTTTTAATTTCTCAGTTATTTTCAGGTTTGATCGAATTCTACTTTGTTTCTTTTGGGGGTGGGGGATAATGTGTGCAGCTGAATATTGTAGAAGGAAAGATGCAGTATCTGTTTGATGAGTCTGGGAAGCGGTATCTGGATGCTTTCGCTGGGATTGTTACGGTGTCCTGCGGGCATTGCCACCCTGACATCTTGAACGCTGTTTTTGAGCAAAGCAAGCTCCTTCAGCATACTACCACCATCTACTTGCACCACGCAATAGCTGAATACGCTGAGGCTTTGGCATCCAAAATGCCCGGCAACCTCAAGGTAATCTATTCCTTGAGAAATGTGTTTCATTTTCATGCTTTTGTGTTCCTTTTCCATCTGCTTATATATTGCTGTTGAAGATTTCCTTGATTCACAGTTCAATGGGTGATAGGTCAAAGCATGATGCTTTTCTCTCTCTTCTTCTTTTTTTTTTTTTTTTGGTTGATTGCCAAATGGGTTGAAGTCAGTTTTTTGAAATGATCATTGAAAAAATTTAGATATATTGAACATTCATCATTGGCAAATGCAGGTGGTATATTTTGTCAATTCAGGGAGTGAAGCGAATGAGCTAGCAATGATGATGGCTAGACTACACACCGGCAATCTTAGCATGATTTCCTTGAGAAATGCATATCACGGTGGAAGTGCTAATACAATTGGACTGACTGCACTTCGTACATGGAAGTACCCTATACCTGAGGTTTGTCGTTCCAACCATAGAACTCTTAAATAATCATGGTACCTTTAAGGCCCTTACTTATCTGTAGTGAATTTCTATTATGATCTATACTTGAGAACTATTTCTTTTTTCCACTAGAACTTTAACTTATCTGTTTTTGGCTCCCTCTAGGTTATGTTGGCATGGTGAAGTAGTTAGTTACATTGCCTATTAGTTTAATATTCTTTAGATCTAAAATTCCCATCATTCTTTGGAAAGAAAATTGCAGTTTGGATTCATGAAATTAGATTAATTTGCAGGACATATTGCAGATTTCTCTTCCTTTTAACAAAACATTTACCATTCTTCAAATTTCAAAATTAAACTTGTATGAGACATGTTATTTCAGTCAGGATACCATATGGACAAACAAGCACTATTAACTGTTACTTTTCCATCAGAAAATTTGTTGCAATTTACTATCTGTAGGTATTTGCTGGACCAATTTGAAGCCCCTCTTTGTGACCATAAAGGCACTTTTGAGGCTAAATCTGGTGGTCCATTTATAATTGACCAAAAATGTTGTAAATTAGATTAAATTTTGGGAGCACAATGTCCTTTTTTGTAAAAATTTCTTTCTCACCTTATCTATAGGTAGGAGTAAGGGCGGTCAGTGAATGATTACTCTTCCTGCTCTAGAGATATACGACTGGAACTGTTGTAAATGGACATGGATCATACATACTTTAAGTTTTAAGTTATTCTAAAATAGAATATGCTGTCAGTATCCTGTTCACATGCCATTCTTGCATATGAGTGCTGGTAACCAGCACTTATAATTGAGCATGCTGCATCTCTAAACTCTACAACCTTTTGAAAAGGGAATTCTTGTGTCAGTTTCCATGACAATTTCACCTTCACCTGGGTGTATTTTTTGAGATAACATCACCATTTCATCAATTTAACCATTGTAAACTTCTTTTTTTCCATAATACCTTCTTGTGAGGCTTATTAATCATACTATCTAAAATTTTCTGATAATCACAATTACACCAGGGTGAAATCCATCATGTGATGAATCCAGATCCATACCGAGGAATATTTGGATCTGATGGCGCTGCTTATGCCAGAGATGTGCAAGAACATATTGATTATGGAACTTCAGGAAATGTTGCTGGATTTATAGCTGAAACTGTTCAGGTTATAACATTTATAGTTTTCTGTTTCTCTTCGAGGGGCTTATTTGAATTTTTACCAGTTGAAATTTTTCAATGAAATTTTCAAAATTTTGGTTTAGGGTGTTGGAGGGGCAGTCGAACTAGCCCCAGGATATTTGAAACATGTCTATGACATTGTACACAAAGCTGGTGGTGTCTGCATTGCTGATGAAGTACAATCTGGATTTGGTCGCATGGGAAGTCATTACTGGGGTTTTGAGACTCAAGGTGTCATTCCTGACATAGTCACCATGGCAAAGGTCTTTAAAATCTTCCCCTTTTCTTGTTTCTATTCAGGCAAATGTTAACACATAGAATTTTTACATCCTTGCTATGAGCTTCCCTTCCCTTAATCCCACCAAGTGTTAGAATCTTATAAATGCCATCCAATCATCAAATAATTTTTCACAATAGCATCTATCACTTATCAGGGTATTGGCAATGGATTACCATTAGGAGCAGTGGTGACAACACCAGAAATAGCCAGTGCTTTGACACAAAGAATTCAGTTTAACACTTTTGGTGGGAACCCTGTATGTTCTGCTGCTGGACTTGCAGTGCTCAAAGTTCTTGACAAGGAGAAGCGTCAAGTACATTGTGCCAACGTTGGTGCTCATCTGCTAGGGCGCTTAAGATCTCTACAGCAAAGATATGACCGTAATTGCTTTAAACTTAACTTTTCTTAGAATTTCTCATTGCTATATTCACACGTTTGGTTGCAGATACAATATCCGAATTGCCTCAGGGTTGTCTTGGTTCTATACCATAGTTTTGCTCCTTAGATTGAACTGACCTGAAAATGTTTTGAGAAAACTAAAGTATTTTGACTAGTGCAGATTTTATCCAAAGTAAACTTGGAGGCATATAGGTGGATTAAACATCTTCAGTTGATACAACTATGTTTAAAACCTTTTAGTAGAATGTGTGCCTTGCGAGAGTGATTGTATCCTCATGCTTCAGTTTGTTTTGAATTGCACTATCAAATGAATTGAATCCTTGTATTTATTAAACTCTGTTTCAGTTATTGGAGATGTCAGGGGTAGGGGCTTAATGATTGGAGTAGAATTTGTGACTGACAGAAAGGAAAAGACACCAGCCAAGGCTGAAACCAATGTCTTATTTGAGAAAATGAGAGGTACAAGGATACATCCCTATCAAAACTCAAACTTGGGAAATAAAAGCTTCTAGCATCCTCTATTTATTAAACACCATAGCATTGCTAACATGTGTTCTTTTCTGGTTGAAGAACTTGGTGTTCTTGTTGGAAAAGGTGGAATGCATGCCAATATTTTCAGAATAAAGCCACCTATGTGTTTTAGCAAAGATGATGCAGGTATTTCTTGTATCCCTGACAATACTGAAAGTCTAACCTATACAACAATAAAACTACTGCTGTTTAGAGTTTTTCCTTTTCAGATCATTTTGGAGAATAATTAGTTGGCCATCTATTCTGCATGTGCAGATTTTCTCGCTGATGCTTTGGACCATGCACTGACAAAGTTGTGAGTGATAAATCCATCAGGAGCTAGAAAGGATTATGTGACTTCTCTATCCTTCAGCATCAAACTCAGCTCGACAATTGGTTTCAAATCCATCAGGAGCCATAAGGGATTATGTAACTTCTCTATCCTTCAGCATCAAACTCAGACTTAACAGTTGCTCTCAATAATCAATAGTTTCTTTTTAAGTTTGGACTCGCTGTTGAGATGAAAAATTGTACATTGATGGTTCCCAAGAATAACATGTTTCTACAAACCTGGGTTGACAAAAATGGTTAAGCTGCATTTTCAGGATGATGCATTTGTGCAAGGAATTTGTAAAGGAAGTTTTAAACTGAATTACCGGTTGGATTTAAATTATGGAAAGAACCTTCTATAGAGATTTACATTGTACAGTTTCAACCGGTACATGACTCAAAATGTAAAACCTAAATGCACCCTTCCAACACCAACGCACAAGACAGCATCTAAAATTGATATGATATCAAAGTTTTCCGTAAATACGACTATATTCATATCTGTATCTCTGATTTCAGTTCTGGTTGCTACCTGAAAAATGCCAGCAACGTGAATTGCTGCTAATTTTGTATACAACAACAACCAAAAACACTTTTGGACTGTAGAAACAGTTTTGGATGTGATTCTTGCCACCTATGCTGTAGGTTTTTGTACACTAAGGGTTAGGCAAGCTCGCGAGTACGATTAGCCCAATCTGAGCTCAAAGCTCGAAGACGTTGGATGTACTCTCCCAAGACAAGCAAACCTCGAGCTGCCTGGCGGGTTGTTAAGATGCGAGCCATCTGCTGCAGGGTTTCCTGGCGAAGATGGTCAGCCTGCATATACGTGAAGGAATCATGTATGTGCAAACATTGTAAGTGAGATTTTTCCTGTTCACTACTACAAACAATTGAAACATTCTAGCCTAGACAGTAGAGGATAGCAAAAATATTGTTCTAAAACCACTTGTTGATGGTGCCACAGAAACATGCAAGTATACCTGGTTCACAAAGCTGACTAGAGCAGCCACCTTCTCCATTGCAGTTCCTGGCTGAGGATTACAGTAACTTACCAAGTCACCAAGATGACCAGCTGCTACAGTCTCTGCCAGAGTTTGCTGGAGTTTATCCATGCCTTGTGTAAGGGCATCTTCTGCTTGCTGACAAGATTGTGTAAGGTTAAAAACATCGTAAAACTGTGAATCTGTCAAGGGTTGAAGCTGCGGCCCAAGTACCTGTAATCAACATAAAATTAATGAACAGACAGTAAATTCTGCAATAAAAACTTAAAAAGAGTAGAAATGCAAAGGAAGATATACACCGCATTTGATCAGAATAAATGATGTATCACCTTAAGAAGATCAGAAGGGCGAAATCCTCCTATCCACAAGAAAAGACGTTCAGCTGGTGTTTTCCACATGCCAGACATGACATAGAAAACATCAGCCTTTGCAGCAGTTGATTTCATGCGGAAAAGGTAAAAATAGTGGCTCAATCCATTTTCCACTCGTGTGTGAAGGTCTATATCACTTATATGATTATTCAAAGCAGACCTCAGCTCACACATTTGTCTATTCTGTTCTTCCACCCAATGACCGTAAGCTATCTCAAATTCAGAAATGCCTGCAAAAATTCTCGGAGTGGGCTAATTGTAGTAAAATGTAATAATAAGGAAGAATGAGATACTGCAGGAAATTGAAGCTGGAAAATCATACTGAGCATGTGAGAGAGTTACAAGAGAAGTTTATATGATGTGGTGGGGGGAGGGAGGGGAGACAGTTTTTGAAGTACTTGCATTCTTAGGATAGAATTTGGAACGCCACATGCTACAAAATTAGATCCATTCAACGAGAAAGCCAATAAGGATAATTTCCAGAACCTTGAAAAACAAACCTGCACTAACAGCTCTGGAGAACCCCAGATGACCACATTCTAATCCACCTCCTACATACAAACCCTGCATTAAAGTGAGGATTGCTTAATGAAATTGATCAATAAAGACTAAAAGAAAGACAATGATAATCTTCTTCTACCTGCTGCCTAGCTCGTTCAAGGTCTTGCTCCAAATGAATCAGCTTTGAACGACTTTTTTCTAATTGTTGAACATATGCCTGTAAAGCAATAACAGAATGAGGTAAGCATACACCCTCTTGTGCTGCACATTCAATGCAAAACCATAACCCTCCCTACCTTTTTCCGCAGACGGCTTTTGCGAGCAGCCTCACGATTTTGTGCTAGACGTCTCTGTATCTGTAGAATCTATAATGTGAATTAAGTTGCACAAGCTAGAAGTAGGCTCATACTTAAAGCAAATATTCGCATGAAAATGAAATTACAACATACAAATTGATTCAACAAGAAATGTGAGAAAGATTCTAACTAATTGGCAGTTAACAAAGATTTTCCCACTTTCAAGGTCTGAAATATACTATTAAAAATCAGAACATGCAGATAATGCATGACAAGTATGACGAACTGAACATTGTGGGGTCACCTTCTTACACATGCATGCGGCCACATCCATAAAGCAAACAAAACAAAGAGGAAGAGGAGGATGAGAGGAAGAAAGAAAGTAAAGACATGGACACAGGAGGGAAAGTATACATCTCACACAAAAACGATTATACCAACAAAACACCTACTTATGTTGCCATTATCATGAACTACTGGACATAACGCTGTTATTCCTTTTGTATGACTAGAAACATCGCAAACAAACACTGTGAAACAATTTCTTATCATAAGGAATACAGTTAAACATGGTGAAATAGTGATTCAGATTTCAGAGTAAGAAAGGGGAAATCATATTGGATAGATGACAAAGAAAAAGAACTCATCAGTTTGTAGTAAAAAGGACATCCAACATTGTAAAGAGGGTAAAGAGAGGGGGAGAAAAAAAAAAAAAAAGAAAGAAGAGGCACCTCGCCAAAAACTGAAAATAGTATCTTCTCTTTCTAACTCTAGGGAGAATTTCTTGAGAAACTAATAGATACCACATCTGAGATATTTTAAATCCAGAACCAAATCATTTAAATTGAGAAGACATATATACATTGTAAACAGCAATAAAGTTGCACGAACCTTATCAATTGGCTTAGATGCTTCTTGATCATCCATGTTACAAGGTGCCAGTGTTCCCTGTGAAGTATCCTCCGACTAGAAAAATCACATGAAAAAGATGTTTCAATTCAGAAGTCAGGAAAAAAGGTAGTAACCACCAAACAAAGAATATCTTCAAAATTTTGCACCTCATTGTCTAGTTTATTATCCATCTCTACAATGATTGATGCCAATGTATTTGAATTGACATTAATCTTATAATTTTCTCCCCACAGGCCAATCTGTTGGAAAGGCTCACACATAGGCATCCTTGAGGTGACAAACTGAGCAGATGAAGAGTTCATGCTTCTTGAATTGATAACTGAGACAGCTTATGAACAAATTAAACTGATGTAGGAAAGCATTTGAGAGCAAGTTGCAACCTTTAAGAAAAAAAAAATCATGTAAGCTTTGGGTATAAAGCACATAAAGTTCAAGAGGTTTATGTATGGCAACAGGGTTAAAGAGAAGCAAGCATGTGGCAGCCAACAGCACACATGTGTAAACAATTATTTATTTACTGTCCAAAGTATTGCTCCCTTTGCCTCGTTATTATTCACTGGTTCATGAAAACCTCTCAAGACACTCATTACTTTCAAAAGATTGAAACTGCTGAAGGCTGGGATGCAGTCCATATGCACATGTGAAATTAAAGCAAATAAAGGAAGATACACAACTTCTCTAATTCCAGCCAAATTTGCTAACTCCTCCAGTAAATAACACTTAATGAGTGAAAATTGGTTTGAATCTAGTGATTTCCCAGACACCAAGTTTCTATGTAGGCACGTAAAAGCAATGACTAAATATTAACGATGGCAAATTCCCACCTGTTATCATTTCACTATGTCCAGATGAGACCTTAGCTGCCAATCATACCATAATTGGAGCTTACTGTTTACTTTTCTCTTATGAGAGTAGAGGGTGGACCTACACCGCCAACTCTTCATTGCAATCTAAGACTACCATTGGAATCTTCTAGGGAACTTTTCTAAAATCATGAACCTTTTAACGTGCCAAAAAAGGGTATTGCTCCAAATCCAAAGATGGAAAGGAAACAATGACAAAATCTTCTAAAGATGCTGCTCGTCACCTAAAACAAAAGATAAGAAAAGACTTCTGCAGTCGCACTAACAAACCCAAGACTCCAAACACATGTCCTTGAAGCTTCCGTAGCAAAAGCAACTCGATCACTTAGCATCATCATGCTGAACAACAACACTAATAAACTCAAAACGCCACCCGCTTTAAAACAAAACAAATAAATCTAAATGAAATCATATGTATCATCCTCTTCGAATCGAAATTCAATTCAATAACTGTTACATACTGCAGTTCCAAAAATGCTGGACAAAACATCCTCAACCAGAAAATCAATAAAAGGAAAGGGAAGGAAGGTTAGAGAGCAAAACACGTATAAAAAAAAAAAAAACATTTTTTATGCAAGAAACCAGAGGTATCATACACCAAATTTGAGGAAACAGTTTTTATAAAGCTCATTGATCCATGCAATCATAACTCTCCATGAATCCAAACAACGAAACACTCGAAACAATTTCATCCAACAAACATATTTCCGATTACCAGAAAACTCATCCTCTTAAATTTTTTTTTCTACTGTTGAAGTTAATTAACCAGCTTGAGAAAAAAAGTTACGGTAGAAAATTTTTCTCTGGCCTTTTTCCTCCCCCAACTTTCCCATCAACCAAGCAGACACAGAAAAGAAACAACGAAAACAAGCATAAACAAGAACGAACCTTGTTTTAAAACCACATGAGATTGAGTTTCCCGCTAAAAAATCACCATCTCAACATCAGGGAAAACAGCAGAAGCAGAGGCGATTGAATTTGAAGCACTTGGAGAGTTGTCCGAGTATAGAGTAATAATATTAACAGCTCCTTCCTCCTCTCTTAGAACCCTAACTCCCATGGAATCATTCACAGCAAGAATCAAGATGGAATACGACAGCTTAAAACAGACATTCAAACTGTTACCTTCATTTCCACCTTTTCTTTCATTCTTATTATATTATTTTAAAAAAAATTTTAAAAATAATATATGTATAGACTTTTTATAAATTCCTAAGCTACACTTCCTTTTTTTTCTTTAATAGTTACAATGTTTCTAGACTTGATGAATTTTTTTTATATATTAGATTGTATGATGGTAACTTTCTTTTTACCTACTTGTATTTTATATATTGAAGTTATTATTTAAATTATTTATAAATTAAATAATTTGTAAATACAGAAAATAAAAATATCTTATCATTAAAAATATCAGGATGTCTAATTATAGTTAAATAATAAATTTGATAAAATTAAAATTCATACTATACTTTACATATTTAATAATTGTAATTGAATATTTTGATATTTTTAATGTTAAGAGTCTTAATTTTTTCTCCTTCTTAATATAAATCTAAAACTTAATTTGTATATAGCTGGCAAATAAATTAAGTACTTTTTTTTTAAAGAAAAAATTATTTTAGTGCTTTATATGTGATTTGTGTTAGTAGTATTTTGATATTATTCAAGAATAATTTTTAAGTTAAACAATTTAATTTAACAAGTGGACAATAATAAAAATATTATCGTCAGCTACAGTGAAACAAACAATTTTTCGACTCGTCATCTTTCCATTATCGCTAATGTGCGCACCACATAGATTTTCCCCTATTCTTCTTATCCTGCGCACCTCGCTGCCTTAACCTGCGCATCAGTTCTGCGTGTTGACGTCACTTCACGGCTGAATATATTCCATGCCGGAGCCAAGGAAGCCACCGGTGATAGAAAGAGGACGACGATTTTCTTGGATGGAGACTTTTCACGCCTTGAGTTCAAAAACCTTCTTTTTTACTTTTTACCCTATACCTACCTTAATATTTAGACATATCTAAGGTTTAAGAGTATTATGTTTTATGATTTAAATTTTATTGTATTATAAAAAAATATTAAATAATTTTATTAGAAAGAATATTTAATATTAAGAAATTTATTTTTATTTAATAATTTAAATTTTATAATTTAAAATAATTAGACTGCATAATATTTTTTTTTAAGTTTAAATCACTAATACTAAATTAAGACCTTCTAAGTTGGCTAAACTTTTTATTTTTTATATTTTTTAATATGAAAGTTGGCCTAACTCTTATTTATAGAAAAAAAATGTTTTTTTTTTTTTAGTATGACTCATTTCAGATGTAAGCATGAAAAATTTTAAAAAAACACACAATTTAAGTTAAAAAAAGAAGAAAAGTTCATTCTAAGAATTTTAAAGGTAAAACTAATTAAAAGCAAGTTTGATTTCGTGTTTTATGAAATCAAAATTCTGCTCAATGATTGGACGACGATGAAGCATGCTCAGGGAAATGCAATATTTTTTTAAGTACATCTTTAGTCTTTAGATAAAGTATTGGCGTGCCAACGGGGGCGTGTGGGTCAATTGGTTGGCCCTCAAGTTTTAGGGCTTGAGTGAGGCGGAGGTCAGGGTTTTGAATTCTGTCACCACTATGAACTCCACTAACTTACGACCTAATGGTCGCGTGCTTCAAATGAGGGCATTCACTTTCCTGAAAAAATTCCAGCTGCTAAAAAACTAATTCTACTAACTTCCTAACCATCTACCTGATAAAAAAAAAAAAAAAAAGATAAAGTATTGGCGTACCAACGGGGCGTGTGGTACAATTAGTTGGCCCCCAAGTTTTAGGGTTTGGGTGAGGCGGAGGTTAGGGTTTTGAACTCTGCCACCACTGTGCACTTCACCAACTTACGACCTAATGGTTGCGTGCTTCAAATGAGGGGATGGAACATTCACTTTCCTGAAAAAATTCCAGCTGCTAACAAACTAACTCTACTAACTTCCTAACCATCTACCTGGTAAAAAAAAAAAAAAAAAGATAAAGTATTAGCGTAAACAAGATGAAGAAGTTATATACCTTTCGGCATTTGTATTATCCGTCGTACTCATAATTTGATTTAGCTAATAGGACCTCAGATCATTGGTTAAGACTGGGATGGCAATTTTTCTCGATTCTTGTGGAGTTTTATGAGAATCTCCTTCACGGGGATGAAACAAAAAGAAATATTTCTCTTTGCAGGACAAGGATGGGAAGCATTTTCTCCCTGTAAAATTTTACGAGAAATTTTTCTTGCTTTGCGAGGTCCCGCGGGGATTCTCGTCTCTGTAAAAATTAAATATTAATTAAATTTTATTTATGTTGGTTTAATTTTTGTTTATGTTTTAGTTTAATTTAGATTAATTTTTGTGTATACTTGGAACAAATTTGTTAATTATTGATTTAATTATTTATGTTGAATTGATTTTTATTTATATTTGAA
>BPVZ01000036.1:196800-207746 GCA_020521535.1 Rubroshorea leprosula
CCAAACCTCCTATTTCCAGCTGAAATTGTGCATATCCCTTTCAATAAATCGACTCTTATTCTCCTTAATCTATCAGAAAATAACAAAAATAAAAAATAAAAAGCCCCCAAAAGTTAAGAGAGGCCATTACCAAGAATTACAAGAAAAATAAAAGGGAAATAATGGACAGAGGATGCCAAAGAAAAAATGGGAAAAAATTTAAACCCTATCAGAGAAATCTGGATTCTCACCTCTGGTTGCACTGGAATCTTATATCCCCTTCCCCTTTTCCACTCAAGCTCATAAAAATTCAAGATCCCAAACAACACAGGAAAACCGAACCCAAACATGATATATCACTTGCAAAGTACCGCATAAAATCCAAAGAGATAGAAGATTGTTATAACATACCATTATGTAAAAGCATTTCCTTGCTGCAGCCTATTCAGAAACCAGAATCAGAAATTGAAATCTGATCCAGAATCAGAAACCAGAACATCCACACATCAATAATATTAACACATCATCCTGAAATTATACTTGAATTTTTTGAGGCAGAAAACAACAACCCTTTGAGCTTCTGAACGAAATAACAAGACAAGATGTTTGATATCAAATGGGGAACAATGATAATATCAAAAGCTTAGACAAGCCAAAGCTGTCTAGACTAACTAAAACCAGAACAAAACAACCATCCAAAGCAAAAGTGGCTAACAAGTCAACAGAAAGTACACGAAAAAAAAAATGAGTCAATCACAGACTTGAACAAAGCAGAAAATTGTTTCAGGATTTACACATAATAAAAGAAAAAATACCAGAGAAAGCAGATAATCCAGGGTATGGATATAAGACCAAGGTCAAGCTTCTGATGCTAAGGAAGTACGGTACTTACCTGGAATAAAATGTTGTGAGCTCCACCGAGGACCTTCCATCAACTGCACTTCTAATTATATTTTTCTCAGCCTTGCATGACAAAGACACAAACAGAGAATTCCAAAATTATAAAGAAAGTGATGACAAACACACTGCTTAGACAAGGAAAAAAATTTAATGATACATCTGCTGGCATTATGAAAAAGATTACCTACCTATACCATTATACAGGCAAAAAATAGATGTTTTCCTTTCCAGCTGCAATTGTTGAATGACATGAACAAATAGAAAAATAGCTCGATAAAAATCCCAAAAACCAGTAATCAAAGATCTAAATGACCTGACTGTCCAGAAATAAAAGAGATTTCATATAGCACCAGGTTATAGATAGAAAAGAGAAATCTCCCTGGTTAATGGCTCAGCAGCAGGAAACAGTAAATTCTCATCCGAACACTAGTCAAAAGGAAAACTTTAGTCCTGTCAAATAACTCTCTAACAAGCTTAAACAAACACTAAATTGCCTACCCAAGAGAAGCTAACTGTGCAATCAAGATAATAGTCTGTAAAGAGTTATAACATACGAACCACATAGCTAATATTGACATGTTGAAAGAGAAGATTAAAAGAACAAAAATTACACACATACTCCAATGGACTTACACAACCAGGAGGATAAGAAAGAGAGTCTACATACTCCTCCGTGTGCAAATGAAAACCAGCACAAACACTTACCAGTGGGAGGTTAAAATATAGGAGGCAAATCTGTGAGTCCATATAAAAAGGAAAGTGAAAACTTCTCATAAGCAGAAAACTTAAGCAAAAGGCAACTCAAGCTATTCTAAATTTCTCTAAAATAAAATAATGCAGTCCTCCCATATGAATTAAATATGCAGCAAAAGTGTTACATCCCAGTACAATAGATTCTATGCAGCATGTAAAATGATGCGTTCTTATCTCATGTAATGCATATGCATTTCATACTAGTTGAATGTTCATCCCCGGTACAAGTAAGATTAAAGAGCCAGACAGCTAACAAAGCTGCTATAAATCTCAACTTGCAGAGTTTCAACTAGAAAATCAACATGCAATAAAACTTCAGAAAGTGCAGACAAGAAGAAACACTCAACAGAGGAAATTCCTTTCTTTTGTTCACATAACAGCATTGCATGTCTATAAATCTGCATTTTAAACTCTACTTGCTGCGTGATAGTAAGGTTGCCATCAAACTGTAAATTTTAATTCCAACTCTTAAGTGTAAGCTAAACAATTACTAGAACTTACCTTACTGCAGCCTTAACTTAACAAAAACTCCTCCCAAAGCCTTCTTAACCTGGCTGCTGGTTCTGGGTTGCAGAACTTCCTTCTCTCCCTGTTTTCCTCCTTCTGGTACCAGAAAATTTAGAATGTAAAAATGAGTTGAGTCTTCATTTGAACCATATATATACGTCTAGACAAAGTTAGTGGATTTTTAATGAGTTCCACTAACTTAGATCTTTTATTTGATTTTTTTATTATCTTTCAGCAGCAACCTGCCAAAAGCCAGCCAGTCAAATCTGGTAACGTTGCCTGAAATTTCCATGCAACCTAACAAACCAGATTCGGGTTTTCGGCCTAACCTCCTTAACTTAATGAAATTAGCATTTAAAGCTAAAAACTTGTAAAATCTTACACTTTAGAACAGGGGTGTTTCAAAAAGATCTAAAACTCATGAAAAAGATAAATTTAATCATGTCAAGTAACCCAATAATAATATCTAAGAACAACTTGTTGTAGCCTTCCCAAGTGTACAAAAGAACACCAATCTGCCTACCTAAGAAAAACCTAACCTGATAATAAGAATCATAGAGCATGAAAAGCAGTTTCCCAATCATTGACTGTAAAGAGTTACAAAGACAAAGTTACACACAGGATCAGAAAAAAAGACACCAGCCTAGAGAACACAATCCACTAAAGAATCCCTCTATGGAAGATGGCTTGCAATTAAATAGAAAGAAATTACAGAAAAACAGAAGGGTAAGGTAGATTATCACAACAAATAAAATGGAAAAATAACAAAAACCCCAAACAAATAACAATAATTTCATCATGACAACAAAGTCTAACTAAGATATGTTAGAGAAACAGAAAATGAAAATTAACTGAGATCACAAGGCAAAAGGCAGCTTGATGTGATTGGAGGACCATGTCCACTTCAACATGTCCATATATACAAAATGAAATGGTTGAACAATGCATAAACAAACTTAATTTACAAAGACAATGCTGTCAGAACTTAAAAAGAAAAGAATTGGAAATTAGAAAGTACCTCCTTAAACATTATCCTTAAAAAAACATAAAAGCCCTTGAGCAAGCAAGCAAATAGCTCATCACCTGTAATAATTTCATGAGTCATAACTAATCAATCTTCTATGATTACACTCTATAACAAAATAGCTTGCAAAGAATTATCCTGGTAAAACAAGCAGCAGACACTAAAAGATTACCTGAACATAAAAAAATTAAGTAAGCAAACAAGAAAATCCAGTTCTAATGGTGTACTCACTCTTCTGGAATTCTGTTAACTAGCCTGTATCCACACCAAATAAACCATTAGAAAACTCATTCAGAGCAACATTGTGTTATAAAATTGCAAAAATAACCCACTTATTGCAAAAGGATGTATTGACAATATCCTGAGTCTCATCCTACTTTGTGATAAGAAAAAAGACCAAATAAGTAAAGCCAAATATAAAAACCCATTTTGTGATACAAACCATATTCTCCACACATTAGAGACCATCAGAAAACTCGTTCACACCAACAATATGTTAAAAAAAATAAAATAAAATAACCCACCTACCCTGAAAAAAAGTATTGACAATTATCTTCAGTCCCATCCTAAACACCAAATAAGTTAAGCCAAATTTACAGATCCATTTGATGATACCAGCCAGTTTGCGAGCAAGCTATCTCCATAGTCTCCATGTGGCCATTATTACCAGCATCTTGAACATTGATCAAACTACAATAAATAAAAACTAATAGATTAATTCATTAAACAGGTTGAATTTTAGCAAAAAATAGGAATTCATAACCAGTTATGCACATCTAAAGCATTAACAACAAGGTGTTTATGAGACAGACATGGGCAGAAAATGAAATAACATTATATGTTTTCTCTTCTCTCAACCAATGTTAACAATAGACATGTCCTAAAAGTGCTTAGCATATCTTAGAAGTTGGAATACATGCCCTGCAAATTCTGAACATAGATGAGTAGCCAATATTAGTTGCATAAGACATTGAAGAAAAGGTGAAAAAATAGAAAAATAAAATGAATAAGAAAATTACCTTATCATCACAAATTTCCTCTTACCAGGTGAAATCATGCACCTCCTTTCCCTAAATGGATTGTCATATTCCTTGCTGAAAATCAGGAAAGAGAAGTCCCCTAAAATTAGAGCGGTGATTAACAAGAAATTCAACAAGATGGTAAAGAAAACAATGGACGGAGGATGCCAAACCAAATCAAACAAAACCCTATCAGAGAGATCTGGATTCTCACCCTTGGGAGAGCTTTGTAATTTTGTATCCCCTTCCCCTTTTAGCTTATGCTTACAAAATAAGCCAAACCCCAAACAACACGCAAAAACAAACCTAAATATAAAACATCACTCGGCAAGACCACATACAATCCGAAGGCAGATTCGTAAACAATATAATCAGCAGAAAATAAGCACGGCAGCCAAGAAATTAAATTTACCAAGAGAACCACAGATCTGATCTTGGTTCTCTGTTAAGGACCCCATTTGCATTGCTGATTAAAAAAGAAAAAAAAGAAAAAAAAGAAGAGGATCTCATTTGCATTCTCCATGAAGAAAAAGATTAATAATATTCTCCTACTAGCAGCTATGTATTAGCAGCCAATAACTATCATGGTATTCTACTAGGAGCTACATGTCAGTAGCCAGTAACCATCCATGTCATTCTACTACTAGGAGCCACATGTTGGTAGCCAGTAGCTAGTTGTGGCGTTTTACTAGTAGCAGCTACCTGTTAGTCATCAATGGACTGCTACTACTAGGAGGTATGAGTTAGCAGCCAATAACTATTGGTGGGACTTTACCAGTAGGAGCTACATATTAGTAGCCAGTAGCCATCCACAGCAAACTACTACCAGAAGCTACGTGCTGGTAGCCAGTGGCCAGCAACCATTAAGAGCATTCTACTACTAGGAGCTACATCTTAGTAGCCAGTAGCCAGTAGCCAGTAGCCAGTGGCCATTTGTCGCATTATACTACTAGGAACTACCTGTTAGTAGCCAGTAGCCATCCATGGGACTTTACTATTAGGATCTACATGTTAGAAGCCACTAGCCATCCGTGGCATACTACTACTAGAAGTTACGTGCTAGTAACCACTAGCCATTGTTGGCATTCTACTATTAGGAGCCACCTGTTAGCAGCCAGTAGTCATCCATGGCCTTCTACTACTAGGAGCTACCTGTTATAGCAACCAGTGGCCATCTATGACCACCTACTATTAGGAGCTACTCATTAGTAGCCAGTAGCCATCTGTCACATTCAACTACTAGGAGCTACGAGTTATTAGCCAGTAGCCTTCGTAATCTGGATTAACGATAGCATTCTACTACTAGGAGCTACTGTTTTCTTAATAGCCAGTAGCCATCTGTATTATGAGCGAGCAATTTGTTCCAAGAACACAAGACTTCACAACAACGTTTTACAGCATTCCCAAGTCAAAAAATCAAGAAATTCATATATTTAATTAGAGAGTTAGAAGCCAGTAATCATCTGTGACCTACTATTAGGAGCCACACCTTAATAGCCTGTAGCCATCCACAACATTCAACTACTAGGAAGTACGAGTTGGTAACCAGTAGCCTTCTGTAAACTGGGTTAACAATAGCATTCTACTACTAGGTGCTACTGGTTTCTTAATAGCTAGTAGCCATAATACATATTATGGGTAAGCAATTTGTTCCAAGGACACATGACTTCACAACAACATTTTACAGCATCCCCAAGTCAAAAAATCAAGAAACTCATATATCTAATCAGAGTTAGAAGCCAGCAGTCATCTCTGGCCTACTACTAGGAGCTACACTTCGGTAGCCAATAACCAGTAGCTAGTAACCATCCACAACATTCAACTACTAGGAGCTACAAGTTAGTAGCCAGTAGCCTTCTGTAATCTGGGTTAACAATAGCATTCTACTACTAGGAGCTACTGTTTTCTTCATAGCCAGTAGCCATCTGTGTTATGGGCGAGCAATTTGTTCCATGGACACACGACTTCAAAACAACATTTTACAGCATCCCAGAGTAAAAAAAAATCAAAAAATTCATATATTTAATCAGAGTTAGAAGCCAGCAGTCATCTCTGGCCTACTACTAGGAGCTACCCTCTAGTAACCAGTAGCCATCCACAACATTCAACTACTAGGGGCTACAAGTTAGTAGCCAGTAGCCTTCCGTAATCTGGGTTACAATAGCATTCTAATACTAGGAGCTACTGTTTTCTCAATAGCCAGTAGCCACATGTATCATGGGCATGCAATTTGTTCCAAGGACACATGACTTCACAACAACGTTTTACAGCATCCCCAAGTCAAAAAATCAAGAAATTCATATATTTAATTAGAGAGTTAGAAGCCAGTAATCATTTGTGGCCTATTACTAGGAGCTACACCTTAGTAGCAAGAAGCCATCCACAACATTCAACTACTAGGAGCTATGAGTTAGTAGCCAGTAGCCAGTAGCCTTCTGTAAACTGGCTTAACAATAGCATTCTACTACTAGGAGCTACTGTTTTCTTTGGTAGCCAGTAGCCATCTGTATTATGGGCAAGCAACTTGTTCCAAGGACACATGACACCACAACATTTCACAGCATCCCCAAGTCAAAAAATCAAGAAATACATATATTTAATCAGAGAGTTAGAAGCCAGTAATCATCTGTAGCCTACTACTAGGAGCTACTCTTTAGCCATGCACAACATTCAACTACTAGGAGCTACAAGTTAGTAGCTAGTAGCCTTCCGTAATCTGGGTTAACGATAGCATTTTACTACTAGGAGCTACTGTTTTCTTAGTAGCCAGTAGCCATCTGTACCATGGGCTAGCAATTGGTTCCAAGCACAAATGACTTCACAACAATGTTTTACAGCATCCCCAAGTCAAAAAAACGCAAGAAATTCATATATTTAATCAGAATGTTAGAAGCCAGTAGTCATCTGGGGCCTACTACTAGGAGCAACACTTTAGTAGCCAGTAGCCATCCACAACATTCAACTACCAGGAGCTATGAGTTAGTAGCCAGTAGCCTTCCGTAAACTGGGTTAACAATAGCATTCTACTAATAGGATCTACTGTTTTCTTAGTAGCCAGCAGCCACATCTGAAATATGGGCTAGCAATTTGTTCCAAGGACAAATGACTTCTCAACAATGTTTTACAGCATCCCCAATTCGAAAAATCAAGAAATTCATATATTTAATCAGAAAGTTAGAAGCCAGTAGCCATCTGTGGCCTACTACTAGAAGCAACACTCTAGTAGCCAATAGCCATCCACAACATTCAACTACTAGGAGCTATGAGTTAGTAGCCAGTAGCCTTCCGTAATCTGGGTTAATGATAGCATTCTACTACTAGGAGCTACTGTTTTCTTAGTAGCCAGTAGCCATCTGTAATATGGCTAAGCAATTTGTTCCAAGGACACATGACTTCACAACAACATTTTACAGCATCCGCAAGTAAAAAAAATCAAGAAATTCATATATTTAATCAGAGAGTTAGAAGCCAGCAGTCATCTGTGGCCTACTACTAGAGCTACACTTTAGTAGCCAGTAGCCAGCAGCCATCCACAACATTCAACTACTAGGAGCTACAAGTTAGTAGCCAGTAGCCTTCTGTAATCTGGGTTAACGATAGCATTCTACTACTAGCAGCTACTGTTTTCTTCATAGCCAGTAGCCATCTGTGTTATGGGCGAGCAATTTGTTCCAAGGACACATGACTTCACAACAACATTTTACAGCATCCCTGAGTCAAAAAATCAAGAAATTCATATATTTAATCAGAGAGTTAGAAGCCAGCAGTCATCTCTGGCCTACTACTAGGAGCTACCCTCTAGTAACCACTAGCCATCCACAACATCCAACTGCTAGGGGCTACAAGTTAGTAGCCAGTAGCCTTCCGTAATCTGGGTTAACAATAGCATTCTACTACTAGGAGCTACTGTTTTCTTAATAGCCAGTAGCCACCTGTATCATGGGCAAGCAATTTGTTCCAAGGACACATGACTTCACAACAACGTTTTACACCATCCCCAAGTCAAAAAATCAAGATATTCATATATTTAATTAGAGAGTTAGAAGCCAGTAATCATCTGTGGCCTGCTACTAGGAGCTACACCTTAGTAGCAAGAAGCCATCCACAACATTCAACCACTAGGAGCTATGAGTTAGTAGCCAGTAGCCTTCTGTAAACTGGGTTAACAATAGCATTCCACTACTAGGAGCTACTGTTTTCTTAGTAGCCAGTAGCCATCTCTATTATGGGCAAGCAATTTGTTACCAGGACACATGACATCTCAACAACATTTTACAGCATCCCCAAGTCAAAAAATCAAGAAATACATATATTTAATCAGAGTTAGAAGCCAGTAATCATCTGTGGCCTACTAGTAGGAGCTACTCTTTAGTAGCCAGTAGCTATCCACAACATTCAACTACTAGGAGCTACAAGTTAGTAGCCAGTAGCCTTCCGTAATCTGGGTTAACAATAGCATTTTACTACTAGGAGCTACTGTTTTCTTAGTAGCCAGTAGCCATCTGTACTATGGGCTAGCAATTGGTTCCAAGGACAAATAACTTCACAATAATGTTTTACAGCATTCCCAAGTCAAAAAACGCAAGAAATTCATATATTTAATCAGAATGTTAGAAGCCAGTAGTCATCTGTGGCCTACTACTAGGAGCTACACTTTAGTAGCCAGTAGCCATCCACTACATTCAACTACTAGGAGCTACACTTTAGTAGCCAGTAGCCTTCCGTAAACTGGGTTAACAATAGCATTCTACTACTAGGATCTACTGTTTTCTTAGTAGCCAGCAGCCATCTGTAATATGTGCTAGCAATTTGTTCCAAGGACAAATGACTTCACAACAATGTTTTACAGCATCCCCAATTCAAAAAATCTAGAAATTCATAGATTTAATCAGAAAGTTAGAAGCCAGTAGTCATCTGTGGCCTACTACTAGGAGCAACACACTAGTAGCCAATAGCCATCCACAACATTCAACTACTAGGAGCTATGAGTTAGTAGCCAGTAGCCTTCCGTAATCTGGGTTAAGGATAGCATTCTACTACTAGGAGCTACTGTTTTCTTAGTAGCCAGTAGCCATCTGTAATATGGCTGAGCAATTTGTTCCAAGGACACATGACTTCACAACAACATTTTACAGCATCCCCAAGTCAAAAAATCAAGAAATTCATATATTTAATCAGAGAGTTAGAAGCCATAGTCATCTGTGGCCTACTACTAGGAGCTACACTTTAGTAGCCAGTAGCCATCCACAACATTCAACTACTAAGAGCCATGAGCTGGTAGCCAGTAGCCTTCCATAATTTGTGGGTTAAGGATAGCATTCTACTACTAGCAGCTACTGTTTTGTTAGTAGCCAGTAGGCATCTGAAATATGGGCTAGCAATTTGTTCCAAGGACACATGACTTCACAACAACGTTTTACAGCATCGCCAAGTCCAAAAAATCAAGAAATTCATATATTTTAATCAGAGACATAGAAGCCAGTAGTCATCTGTGGCCTACTACTGGGAGCTACACTTTAGTAGCCTGTAGCCATCCACAACATTCAACTACTAGGAGCTATTAGTTAGTAGCCAGTAGCCTTCCATAATCTGGGTTAACTATAGCATTCTACTACTAGGAGCTACTGTTTTCTTAGTAGCCAGTAGCCATCTGTAATATGGGCAAGCAATTTGTTCCGAGGACACATGACTTCACAACAATGTTTTGCAGTATTCCCAAGTCAAAAAATTCAAGAAATTCATATATTTAATCAGAGAAAGGATATGTAGACATATTTAATCATAAAATCTGTTATCAAGCCAAAGGTAACCCACCATTAAGGGAAGCACAAATCTGTAACATATACATTAGGTTTCAGGCCACATGATATCCCTTATTAGCTTAGGTCAAGAAAATTGAGGAGGTTTACACACAAAAGTCATGTTAATTCGACAAACCCCATTAATCCCAACACCACAGATTAACCTTCCTTAAAAGTCTTGTGATTTGCATCAGGGTTGTAATAATTCCAGAAACCCTAGACTGATTTCGTGACTCAAATCAGGGTCTCAAGACCCTAAACCAAATTCAATATCACGTAAAATTACCATTCAGAATCGGATATGCACATGATTGAATAGAAAAATAACATAGAATTGAGTGGTGAAATCGTGGATATACTTAATAAGGGCCAAGATTCAGACATACCGGCTTTCTTGGAGGAAGCCTCTCTGAAAGGATTCTGCCCACAGACAGCCCCTTTCCTTGATCTCGTTGCCTTCCTCGTCAAATCAAATTTCCCATAAGATAAAAAAAACCCTATTGGCAGTCGCCACTTCTCTCTTCCCCCTCTTCGCACAAATCTGGAACATATACATTTGATTTCATGTCACATTATATCCCTTCAAGAAAATTGAGGGGGTTTACATAAAAGGTGTCTTAATTCGACAAACCCCAGTGATCCCAAGACCACCGATTAACCTTCCCTAAAAGTGTCACGATTTGCATCAGGGTTGTAATAATACCAGAAACCCTACACTGATTTTGTGATTCAAATCAGGGTCTCAAAACCCTAAACCGAATTCAATATCACGTAAAATTACCATTCAGAATCGGATATGCAGATGATTGAAGAGAAAAATAACATAGAGTTGAGTGGTGAAATCATGGATATAATCAACAAGGGCCAAGATTCAGACATACCGCCTTTCATGGAGGAAGCCTCTTTGAAAGGATTTTTTCTGGTCTAGGATTTGAAAGGCTTTAGGGTGTCAACGGGGAAGGA
>BPVZ01000036.1:207846-220467 GCA_020521535.1 Rubroshorea leprosula
ACAAGCTTGTACGTATAACAGGGGCAGCTTAGCGAAATCACATGTTCACCTTAACTAACCAAACCAATACAAATTTCTTTTCTCTTGGAGCAAGCGACAGTAACACCTGCTTCAAGATAGAGGAGCAATTTCCATGAAGAAGATGAGTTAGGAGATTCTGCTTCTTCAACCCCATCATCTCCAAACAACAACAATTTTTGTATCATATTTTCATCTTCCATTTTGCATCAATGGCTGATCAATCGGAATTGGAGTCGTCGCCTCTCTTGACTCCACCCCCGATCGCCGACGCCACCGAGATCGACCTCGAGGCCGGCCCTGCTGACCAAATTCAGTGCCGAATTTGCCTCGAAACCGACGGTATTTGCCCCCCATTTTCTTCTATTTCTGTTGCCCTTTTCAGGGTTTACTGTTTGTTCCGAATTCTGTTCATTTCGGTTCTGTCAGTAGGTCCTAAAGTTCATATCTTTGTTTCTGAAGAAATTACGAGAAATTATAAAGTCTTAACCTTTTAAGCTTCTCATCTTTAGGGGTAGGCCGTAGGGAAGAATTAACAGAAGTTAGTGGAGAAATGGTATGACTTCAGTTTGAAGTTTTAGCAAATTTAACTATCAATTTGGGGTTCGCCGTGGCTGTGCAATACTGTTTTAGTTGGCACCTCTTGATTTACTAAAAGGAATCTGAGCAACCATGATAAATTTACAATATTTTCCAGCATTTCTCTACATTAAGCTAGTGATGACTCCTTGCCATGTTAGTCACTATGAGCATGTTTGGAGTGTAGGATGGGATTGGATAAGATATAATTCATAGTATGAGATTGGATTGGACTGGTTTTGATAATATAATAAAATTTAATCTCATGATTGGTGTTTCCTTGGACGGGATATAAAATTTATTCTATTCTTAATTAGGTAATAAGTAAGATTATATGGGATTATCTTCATAATTTATATATATAGATAAAAATATCCATAGTTCAAAATATGTAAAAAATTTTAAAGTCACTAAAATTTGTCAACATAAAAATATTTAAAAAATTTCAGTAATTATTAAAATTTATCTACATAAAACTAAATATCTACATAAATCAAAAAATCTGTAAACCTAAAAAACATGTTAATTTATCAAAAAAATTTATTAAATATGTCCACTAAAAAATTTTATTTATATAATATAAAAAGAACTATCCAAAATTAAATTTATCTAAATAATTTATTAAAAAATTATTATATTTAAAATTGAAAAACAAAATTAAAAAAATACATATAACAAGATGTTGGGAGTTCTAGTCATGAAAGGGAGAGAGAGGAGGGCAAGAGTGAGATTTTGTGTAAAGCCCATAAAAATGAAATCCCATCCCACGTAATCCTATGGGGGAGGTGGGATAACTTTTAATTCAGTTGGCTGGGATGGGACAAAGTGTGGGTTATGATTTGTCCAATCCTTATACAACACCAAACGTGGGTTACAGTAGTTTAGGACTAATTTTTATTCAATCCTGGGTTATGTCCGAGCGTCCAAACGTGCAGTATAGGTTGATGTTTTAGCTTTTGAAACTCCTTTTTCGTGTCTACTTCAGGTTATGCAATTTTACTTTTTAACTGCCAAGTACACTTTTGAAAAGGGCATGCTTATTAAACAATGTCCATGCTTAAACAGGTAGAGATTTTATTGCTCCTTGCAAGTGCAAAGGTACCTCAAAGTATGTGCACCGAGAATGTTTAGATCATTGGCGAGCTGTAAGGGTATGGATTTGATTATCTTTTCATTGTGCAAGCTAAAAGTTTGATGGAGTGAACTATAATTGTGCCCCGGTTTTCCCTCTTAGCTATGAATCAGTAGAAAGCTATGTTGAGGATCCTCCAGTGTTAACTGATAGTTCAAATGAATTTCTGTTTCATGTTGTAGTTGCTTCATACAATATTTTCTTAAGAATCTAATGTTATCCTTCTGTTGTCCGCAAAATGAATAGACATCTCAAAAGTGCAAATAAAATCATGTTCTTATTCACTAAATCAGTAAAGGAGGTGGAAATAATCATTGATATTGTATTAAGGTTTAAAATTAGTGCAATTTCACCTCAATGCCTATCATAGTTGGACAATAATAATCTCTGAATATGAATGCAATCCTTGTAAACAGAATAAATTGATAATGATATGAAGTAAGAAAAATTTAGAAATTGGGGATTAAAATGTGGAATTTCTAAATGTTGGCTAGAATTTAGAATCTTCAAAACTGTCGGGCATTCTTGAGAAGATAAATCTTAAAACTCTAGCAAATTATATCTAAGATTAAAGTGCCTGACCTAGATGATTCAAACATGCCTTCCCTTGTGGATTAACCCAATTTTAAGATGCTGTTAGTCTTATGGCAAAACAAGAACCTTGTCTTAAAGTGCTCCCACTTGCAGCATTATGGTGTTCTTGTCGAATCTTTTCTTCATGTGACAGTCTTCTTTGACGTGATGTCTAGCTTCATGTTCTTTGATCTTTGCTCTTTTTTATTTTTCATTAGGCTTGATGTTTTCACCCCACAGGAAACTTTAGCTGTCCTTTCCAATTTTTCCCATGAACTTAGCTACCTTTTAAGGTTATTAAGAGTCTGTATCATAGTACATAGACAAGTGGGACCAGCAATAGGGGCATAGGGGCAAAAAGAAATGTGATCCTCTTGCCATGAAAGGGTTGGTTTTAGCTTCTCTTCCTAGATGAAGTTAATTTGACTTGTATATTTATGTCTCATGGTCATTGGGGCATTATTTCACTAGAAGTTTTTGCAGGAAGGGTTCGCTTTTGCTCATTGTACTACTTGCAAAGCCCCATACTATTTAAGAGTTCAAGCTGCTGCTGACAGGAAGTGGCGAACCCTTAAATTTCGATTCTTTGTGACCAGAGACATTCTCTCTATATTTATGGCTGTTCAGCTTGTAAGTAGTTTGTTCTCCTATCAGAGTTGTTGGTGCAATTACTATTAGCTTCATGAACTGTAAATATATTTTTCAAGTGTCATAATTTCTGTTTCACTATGTTCATTGTCTTCAGGTCATTGCTTCACTGGGATATTTGATTTATTTAATTGATAGTTACCATAACTCATGGCTCCGTCTAGCATGGGGTTTCGATAGTGTGCTCAGTTTCCATTACATATGTGGTAAACTCTGAAGCACCTGAACTGATATCTCGAAAGTTTCTTCAATGTACATGTTTCTTATAAGTCAGTTGTTACTTGTTTACTCTTAAATTATGCTGCTAGAGCCGATGTTTGGGTAACAACTAACATGATATACCCCCATACTAGTCACTCATTTTGTTCTGTAAGAACTGTGGCGATAACTTGATTAATATTCTCAAATAAATTTTCTTGACAGGCAGTTTATATATAGTCCCAACTCCCAAGTTTCTCTGATGGGGCATGGAAACAGAAATTAATAGCCATTGTATCCGGTGCATATGATAGTTACACCGTGGACTGCTGGCATTTTGGTCTTTTGCATGACTTTTACTCCTTTTAGAAGAGTAGCTAAGTGCAAAGTATCTGAAAATCTATATATCCTGATATCCGTCTGTTATGTAATCTCAAATATAAAGCATCATGCATCCCCAACTATTTTACTTAATTTTTCCTGCAACATTCTACAAAAGTTCCAGCTAGGATATCCAATAAACAGACTAATATGATGTCCTTGCAAATTTTACTTTCAAAACTTATGGAGAGTGAGGACTTATTTTTACCTTACCTCTAAATTTCCACTTTTCTGAAGAAGAAATTATTAGTATCTTATCTTTTAGAAACTCCACATTTAGCTTTTTCCAATGCTAATTATTCCATGCAAACATGTTACCACCTAGGGTTGGTGGTGTTATTTCATGAATAATTAAGATACTGTTGAATACAGGAGCACTATTATTTTTTGCTATGCTGGGGTTATCTGGATGCTTCATTACTTGTTATGATAGAAGAGTGCGCAATGATTTGGCACAGCCTTGTCGAGAATTATGTTTGTGTTGCTGTCATCCCGGGTATGATTCTACTTATGTTTTGCAATATTTGACAAAGTTGGTTGACATTAGATGAATCTTACTCTCAGTTTACTGTATTAGCATTAGCATTATTATTGTTGTGCTAAAAAGTCAATTTCAATCTTATGATGATATTGCTCTTTTACAGAAGGCTTGATTTATTTTCCACCATCCAAATAGCATAACTGCTAAGATTTAACTTGTCTCGTCTTTACTTCCTCCATTTTTTATTTGTCTCTCTAAACAAACACAGAGGTGAGAAAGAGAGAACCATAACAAACAAACATGGAAACATGCATATTATGCACATGAGAACCTCAATTTGTCTCTTCAGTCTTTTTAATTAATCACTCAACATTGTGCAATCGCTATTCTTTTTTTCTTTTTTCTTTTTTTGGATAAAATGTGAAATTTTTATTTATCCAAACTGCCTGTGTAGTGTGTACAATATAAGCAGCAAATATGCTGCTACTAGAAAAAAGTATCCAAACAGAAAATACAAGTAACCAATACGCACAAACTTAATTTCACACTACTATTGCTTCAAGCCCCCAGTTGCATGCAATAGGTCTTGGCAATAGTGAGGATTTTGGCCAAACAAATCCCAGAATTTTTTTTCCTTACATCAAACTGGATATCATGAATAACTGCACCCTCTGATCTAAAACTCTGCTGGTGAAACCTTCTATTCCTCTCCATCCACACATGGTAGACAGAGGCATTCCATGTTAACTTGATTAGGGGGTTATATAAAGACTTCCTTTGAATCTTCTTACCCAGCCAATGCAATAGGCTTTGCCAAGAATCGGTAAAAGGTATACCAGTTATAGCACAAAGCTGCTGGCATATATTACTGGTGAAACTGCACTTAAAACACAAGTGATCATTTACTCCATTCAGAATATTATGAATTGACATTTTAGTAATGTGTGCAATAGTTATTCATTTACTCCATTCAGAATATTTGTAGACTTAGAATGATTTTAGTATTTCCATTTTTTTACTGATTTGACATAAAAATCTTTTTGGAAAGAGTCTTATAATTAAATTGATTTTTCCTCCTGTAGAGGGCTCCATTCATAACCTTTTCATGGGCTGTTTTGAAGAGGAAAAGAAAACACTGGTTTCAGACGATTTTTGTTTTTTTAATTGCAGAATCTGTGCTGACTGCCATTTACCTGGCACTATTTGCATGTGGACTGACTGTGCCACATGCTTTGAGAGCTGCACTAGTGCTGTCGGTGAATGTGGTTGCTTGGGAGGTGCTGGCGAAGCTGGGCTACCATTGTTGTTCATAATGGCTTTAATTGTGCTTGGACTATTTACCGTGATTGGCATATTCTATAGTGTTCTGGTGGCTACAATGGTTGGACAAAGGATCTGGCAGCGGCACTATCACATTCTTGCAAAAAGAATGCTGACAAAAGTGAGTTATTTTGATATATTGTCAGCCCTTTTTTTTTTTATGCAATACAGCAACTCTCTGAATTAAACTCAGCAGGTCCCACTTGATCAACTAAGGTAGTTAACTGCTTGCTGCTAGGCTAGATGACTAGGACTCCCCTAGAAATGGCCTCAGGAAGAAATACTTTTCACTTTTTCTCCAGCTTCTTTCTTTGATAAATGGCTTTATAGCACGAGAATTTTCTAATGTAGGATTGCCAAAGTTCTTTTTTCACTTTGTAACATGCACATGCTTATAAATTTGGACTTTGGAAGAAAGATTTTAGATTAGGATAACCAAAGAAGACATAATATGTCTCTGGGCCCAACAAGGTTGCTCTTGCTCACTGGTTTTAGTTTGTCTGCTTGCATTAGTCTGGTTTGCAAATAAATATCAAAGATGCTAGTGATCAACCTATTAGGTCCATTAGTGTTTTGAGTGTTTTCTTCTCAGTTCATTATTTGATAGCAAATTTGCCCTTATTTTTTGGCACAAAACCTTAGATGTAGGTTTTGGGAGCATGGTCCTTGTCAATTTACTAGCTTTATATTGATTTTCTTGAAAGTCATTGATGAAATTTGCTTCCCAAAACTCCACCAAACATTCTGCATCATCATAATTAATCTTTATCTTGTGTTTTGCTTCAACATTCCCCATTAGGAATACGTAGTCGAGGATGTTGATGGTGAGATGTCTGGAACTGATTGGTCTCCTCCACCGCTCCCATCTGAGCATGTCCAGCAGCTGAAATCACTAGGCCTTCTGTGAGTTCTGATACTCTATATAACATCATTGACAACAACAGCATAATGTTTAGCCGGCACCATATTTTGGTATGTCACCCATCACTATAATATGAGCTCATCTATAAACCCCTAAGAAAATAGAAGACGAGAATTTGTATTCAGAAATGTTTTCAGTCCAGCTTGCACTAAAAACATCAGTTCGGGGTTTGAAAATACAAAAATACTCTTAATGGATCAGAGGTGCACAATGTTTCATTAATAGTATTTTTGCCTGTTCCTACCTTGGGCTGATATTTTTAGGTGCAGTCTGTCCTGAAAAAACTGCATTCTGATTTATATATATATCTGTAGTTACATTTGTAACTTGTAAGTCTGTGAATGCTGAGAAACTCTCTTTTTTTTTTTCCTTGTTCCTGTAATTTTTACAATTAGTTATCAAGGAAAACAAAATAACTGATGACAGGTATTTCAATGAGATTTCATAAATATCCATACGTTTTCTGCTATTGTTATTTTCTTTGCTTTATGTTTTTGTAAATTCCATTTAAATCCCTCTGCTGTCATCAATTCGAATTTACTAGGCCTTTCTAGATAGCTTCCGCAACTGAAAGCACATGCTCTGCATGTTAAGAAACATCCGTAATCTCTCCTCCTCCATTACATGTAACAAAGATGGTGGGTGGCCACCGACGGCAGTCAGCAGTCTTGTAACTTACGTTAGGTGGTTAATTATGTGTAAACATGAGATTGAGAAAACCACGGCAGAGTTGATGCCAGTCTTTTTCAGTGCACATGCAAGCTCACCCCCACCACCAGATTCACCCACTTACTGCCATCAAATTATTCGTCTTAAAATCTCAACCGTATGGCGACCACAGAAAAACACACACCGTAAGAAATGTATGATGTCAGATATCTTCAAAACAACCTAATAAACGCACCACCTGTCCTCCTCATCCAGTTATCCTTTCTTGTGAATTCTGACTCTTTCAATAAATACTTATTCCTACCCCATTATTACTCTACGTAAAAACCTTGAAGGGGAGAGAGTTGAACACTAGTTAACTTGCATAATTCTTTCAAATATGGCAGATATTGCCATGAGTCTGTTGATTGCGGAGGATTACAAGAGGAGGGTCAAGAATTCTAGGAAGGAAAAGGATGGTGCGGAAAGAGAAGAGGGTCCGGTTGGCTTGGTCTCCTTTGTTTCTGTCTTGGCTGGGAGGATCAGAGCCAGAATTGGACACCAGACTGTGGAGGTTGTCGAGAGGTGGTTAGAGCCAAAGAGCCAAATTGCAGTTGCTGCCTGCAATGGCTTCTTCTCTGCTCGAATTTTCTTCCTGTGTTTCTGATTGTTGTTCTGAGTTTGTAGATAAAGAAGAAAAGAAAAAGTTTCCTTTTTTTTTTAAGTAAACAATCATAAATTCATCGATAAAGGAATGAAGTAGATCAAGTAAACCTATAATAAGCACCATGTAGGCAAATATATTAAAAAAGAGAATAGAGATTATACAACAGGGACCCTCAAAGAGAGGGAAAAAAAAGAAGAAAAGAAAAAACCTCTCTTTAAGAGAGAAACCTTCACGAACAAGGATCTTCCACCTTTTGTTTGTTCTCCCCCAACTACTGTAGGGGAGAGAGATTGTAACAGCTAGGGAAAAAGAAAAGGGAAAAAGACAGTGTGATAGTTATGGGAGGGGAAAACAGAGGCGCTAAACCATTAACTCTTGCTTTTGCTTTTCCTTTTCTTTTAGCAACATTAGATATCCGAACCTTTCATGAAAATCAAATCATGACATGATTTTCTACTACTCTGATGATGCTTTCTGGCCTGCAGATTGAGACTTAGTTGATAGGTGATGTTATTATCACATCTTCAATTAATAATATCATTTTTTTTATTTAAATTAATTATTTTATTTTTAATTTATTAATAAATAAAAAAATATAATATAAAGATATAATAGATAATCACATTACAATGGTGTGTTATTAACAATAAAGTATGACAAGTAATCCCACCCTTAGGTGATGCAAACATATATACATATGTGTATATATGGAAGAGACAACCAAAAATGACAATAATATATTCCTGAGAATCTGAAATTTATTTGCGGAGGAATAGCAGATACTGCCTTCAAAAATTAATGCCTCAATTGATTTTGTGGCAAATTTAAGCTCAGAAACTAGATGATCTGATAATTGATAACGATAATTCTAGCTCTATCATTAGGGCAGTTGCACCTGGTGAACCAAGGCTAAAGGGCCAAACAGGAAAACATATTCTATAGTCCTCTGAACACTGATCCATAGCTAATGCAAGAGTACAGTTAACACATGCTCACTAGAATTTCAAAATTAATCATTGCTTTATGATTGTGGTTGGGAATCAAAATAATTCAACCACCAGCTGTCCCTAACATTAAACATGATCACTCACATATCACAATCACCCCAATTGCCCCAAACGCAGTCGCCATCATAAATAGCCACTTCATACAACATTGAAAAGAATAGGAACGGAACCATATTGTCACTAATATCCCTTTGTCGTCTAACTTTCCAGTGGAGAGATGCAAGATACAATACCTGGTACCTACACATGTTGTTTAAAGTTTAACATCTAAAGATCAAGTGGTAGACCTTGTATCAGACTGCTAATAGAAACCCAAAAGCTGAAGCCAAAAATGTTGATCAAATCCATTCTCACTGACATCTTTCCACATGAGCAAACTCTATGACTGCACCTAACATGAGAAACGTTTAACTCATTTGTGAGGCGAACTACAATGAGAGTTTTCCAGGAGTACTTTAGGAAGAAAAGGGTTGGATAACCAACAATTTTAAGAAAAAATGATTCTAACCTAAACTGAAACACAATAGTTATCTTGGGATGCATTAGTTAGATGCAGTACAAGTGATATCAACGACAATATATAGTTACTTGATTAAGTTTTGTACGTCCAGCATCAATTGAGTCTTTCAATACTCTTCACCCACCAACTTAAACAAATATTGCCAGGTATTGAAGAAATGTCTTTTTTAAAGTTATCAAGGTTACCTACTTATGGGGCTCATTTTTCTGCCACGAAGGCAGAAGAGGATCCCTTCCAAATTAAGTATCTGTCTCCTAAATATTTATGATGTAATCTCAAACACATACAATTTGATAATCCCTTCCAAATTAAGACCCATGAACCCTTTTTAATACCCATCACAATCACCATATATATCAAAAGATAATACAATAAAAAATTCTCGGACATAATCTTCAAAACCAAGGAACTTCAACATACAATTAGGCATGAACTAGACTAGAACCCAGACCAAATTGCTTCATTTTTTTTTTTCTAAACGAAATTCAATACAGACAGATACGCATAGGATAACTAAAAGCTACATCACAATTCACCCTAGAAAACAAGGAAATTATACAAAACTCTTGTACTTATATATATGTTCAACAAGTATTCATGTTTGCAACAGCCCAGAAAAATAAATTCAGTATACAATTAGTAAGTAACCCCAGAAACAAATCAGAAAAATCTATGTATACTATTGCTATGCAATGCAGTTAACATGTGCATAATATCCTCATCACTCCCATCATATACCTCATTTTGGCTGCGAAAATTAGCCACAATCTCATCGGGCAAAACCTTAGTCCTGCAGAGAGGGCAAGTGGCCCAAAACTGTTGCAGCCATTCGTCCAGGCAATCCCTATGGAAAGTATGGTTGCATTTCAATCTCCTCACTTTTTCCCCTTCCTCAATCTCCGACAAACACACGATGCATTCATTCGGTTCAAGCTTCGATCTTTTGGAGTAACGAATTGTGGGGTTCTTCTCCTCGATGAATTTAAGGTACTGGGTACTGTTGATCTTAGGTTTCCTGGAGTGGAACCCGGTGACTGACTGGACCAGCATCACGAGCTCCAAAATCATGATGGTGAACAAGACTAAGGTGATGGTGTAGAGGTGGGAGAAGAATCCAGAGATGGCTGCCATGGCTGCTGAGGGAGAGAAGGTGCTGATGGGTTTGGGATGCATAAGGATAAAGTTTCGAACTTTGCGTTTGAAGAAACAGTTGTGACTTCTGAGTCTAAATCATTTAATTCAGGGAAATGTTGTTGTCGTCCTTGTGTGAATTTTGGATGAGGCTGATGATGATTATTGCAATCAAAACCTAATTATTTACTCTTCCGGACGCCTTGTTACTCCTTCGGTTTACAAAAGATTAGTCTTTTAACCTTTTTTTAATGTAATTTTAAAAAATATTTTTTTATAAGAGTAATACATATGAATAATAATTAAAAATTTTATTTTATTTAATAAAAATAATTATAATTATTATTTATTTATTATAAAAAAAATTACTTAAAAGTAATCACGGGCAAAAAAATGAAATGGTTTATATTTTGGAATGGGGAGTATGTACTTTACTTACCACAATTAAATAAATAAATAAATAAATAAAATTTATAAAAACACACTTATTATTAATTAACATTTTATATTTATCTTTATTAATGAGAGTAATTAGGAAGTTGGAATATATTCTTTTTAAAAATGAAGTAATTATTTCATAGAAAAAAAGAATAAAATAATTATTAGCAGAAGCAAAATTTAAAAGAAACTTTATTCTGTATTAAAAATTGAAATTGAAGACTAAATTAGACTATATATTTTTTAAAAGTGTAATAATTAAAATAGACTAGTACCATAGGTGTTACTATTGAATTATTACTTCTAATTTAAAAAACCTTATAAATAAGGGTTTAAATAGCACATAGGCCTCACTGTCCAACGGTCTTGTAAGGTGCACCCCCAGCCCGAGGGTTGGGGTTCGATTCCCCCCTCTCTCAAAAAGTGTAACTTTGTTCAAAAAAAAAAAAAAAGGGTTTAAATAAGTCTAGAATGATTTTAATGGCACATATGTTTAGTGGACAAATCTCCTTGAACATTCCACTAATTTGAATCTTAACTTAGTAGGTGCTTAAAAGTACATAGACATGTTTTTTAGTAGACCAAACCCTGACATGTATTAATAGAGAGAGAAGATAAAGATGAAGAGAAGATATTAGTGATAAAGTAAAAAAAAAAAAAAATTAACTTAAGACATGACAATAGAGTTAAAACGAATAAAATAATTAATACACCTTGAAAATTAAAAAAATAAAAATTTAATTTGACACAAAATTTTGGTGAAGACCAAAAGTGCCTTAATCTAATTCCCTGGAGAAATTATTGAGAAATTACTATGTTAATTAATTATTTAAAAACAAAATTAAGGAAAATTAAATTTTCCTTTTGAATATTACAAATTAGAGTACGTGTCTAAGGGGAATCGTGTGTTGCTCAGCAGTCTTCATTTCTTCTAACGCTTAAGGCTACATTATGTAATAAAAGAAAAGGGAAATTAAAATTTCTTTTGAATACTACAAATTAAAGTACATGTTAAGGGGGGTGAGTGTTATTTAATTAGTATTTTTTTCTTTTTTGAACGGATTACATTGGGGGTGGGATTCAAATCCTAGTTATTTAATTAATTTTTTAATGTACTTTAGTGTACAAAAAAAAAGAAAAAAAACTAGTACTTTAAACTTAGACCATTCTAGTTTTTTTTTTTTTTTTTGACAAGGGTAATGGTTAGGAAGTTAGTAGAGTTAGTTTGTTAGCAGTTGAAATTTCTTAGAACAGTAAACATTCCACCCCTTCATATAAGGCGCGCGGGCATTAGATCGTAAGTTGATGAAGTTCGCGGCGGTAGCAAAGCTCGAAACCCTGATTTCCGCCTTACCTAAGCCCTAAGACTCGGGACCAACCATTAGGCCTCAGGTCCGGTTGGCCAGACCATTCTGGTTGATTTCACCAAAATTGGTCTTAAAACTGTTACCGGTTAAGGTATTAACTTAATAGTAGTCAAAACTTGGTCAATAATAAGTAAATCAGTTGAACTCAATAAAAATCAATCAAAACTCAAATAGTTTATAGTTTTTATTTTTTTATATTTATAAAATTATAGATAAATATAATAATTAAATTTTAATTTCGATTTAAATGTAATATAAATCAATTTTTAAAATAAAATTAATTTTGACTTAAATTCCTCTTTTAAGTTAAAGAATGAAATTAATTTGAAATCAAATCAATTCCATCTTAAAAATAAAATATATGACTACTTTAATCAATGAAATGAATGAAATAAATTTAAAATTAAAATTAATCTCAAGCAATTTTGCAAATAAAATCAATAAGAAATAATTTTAGAATTAATATAACATTAATGCTTTATGTGGATAATAAAGCAAAAATACATTAGATATTTTAATAAATTTAAAGAATAAATTAATTTGAAATCAATCAATTTTGGAAATGCAATGAATTTTGAAAATAAATTCTTC
>BPVZ01000036.1:249272-266517 GCA_020521535.1 Rubroshorea leprosula
AATTATTTTAAAATTTAAATTTTATACTTGTTTATTTATAAAACATCACTTATTAATAAATATAATTTTTAAATTTTGTTTAAATTAGCTTGAAAATAAGACAATAGCGACCATTTAAATTCCAAACAAATATTTTTTTGATCAACATGTTGAATAGTTTGTCAAAAATCAAACCTTTGTTTTTATAGTTTCGTGATTCGCAATTTATGGTTCCTTAATTTGCAATTAGAGGTATATTTAATTGGAAATGTAGGGAATAAAAATTTTTTTAAATAATTAATAATTAACTAAAAAGTTTATATTTTTTTATATCAAACTAAACATACTAACATTTTATCAAACTATTGTAAAATACCCAATTATTGAATAAAGCGATACCATTTATTAGTTAGTGTATAGAAAATCCCATTCAATCCTAGAAAGTATACGTACATCAGAATTTTTTTTAACTAATCCGATGGATAGGGAATAAACTACATTTTTTTTTATGGCAATCTGAAGTTGTCATGAATTAACTCTTTCTCGTACCATTGGGGTGTTTGGGCTTGGGATAACAGTCGGAAGTTATTATTGTACATAACCTAAATATTTTAAGGATATTTTTAATAAATATATTTTTTATAAGTAATTTTTATTAAAAGTATAAATATTTACTTTAATTTAATTAATTAATTAAAATTATTCATATATTAATGATATTAAAATATATATCAACTTTTACAATTTTTACATTTATTGCACTCTTAAAGGTACAGATTAAATAAACTCAAATTTTAATTTATCATTTTATTAGTTTCAAGCATCTATTTTTTTATATAATAATTTTATATCTAGATCTCACAATAAATTTTATTTAATTTAGAGTTGAGTTACATCAAATTACAAAAAACTCTTCTAATATATTTTTCTTTATTTATTAGAATCAAATTCAAAATTTTATTTAAAAGAACTAATCTTCTTTTACTTAAATTAACAAATTCTTAATAATTTCAAACATCTATATCAAGCACCATAATTTACTGATTTTTTCTTTTTAAAAAAAAAGGTGAAGAAAGAAAGGAACTGAAAAAAGAAAAGGGGACAGGACTAGAAATGTTGAAACAGCCAAGGTGCTGTACTTACTGGTTCTTTTTCCACCCTTTTCAGATTCCAGTATGCGGGGGAAACCCCACACTCCTTTTCTTTGGAATGGGAACCTCGGCCCTCTAAGGTCAGAGCCACCATGCTAATAGAAACACTACCCTCTTCTCCAAACAACCTAAAGAGGATGCTTAGTACGGGGCAACATAAAATAATTTCAAAAATTCGACTAATAAGTATTCTGCAAGTTGCTTTTGCAGATTCCATGGGAAAATCCAAAAATCACATTCATTCATAAAAGGGACCTCAAGATCTATCAAAACACCCTGATTTCCCAACAAAGAGTAACAGTCGCATAATTATTATTTCAAAGGGGATCAGAATATTGAATTCATTGACAATTGGTAAGACATTTTTAATGATTTGTCCCCTATACGGCTATACCTGTCACCTTGTTTCTTAATGGCCTTAGCTTTGTTGTGTCTTGCTATCCTCTATCCAAATTAGTTCCCCAGTACTTACTTTCTTCATCACTCTCCTGCAAAAATAAATGGCTCATGTTGCTTTCAAGAGGAGTAAGCTCATCTTCTGAAACGTTGGAAGAGTCGTCGTCATCACTAGTGTCTTCTGCTGTTGCAGCAAAAGGCAAACAATATTATCATCAATGTGAAATCTTGAAGCAATTCTTTTCTAGTAATGATCTTTGTTAAGTAGCATATTCCTCTTTGTGACGATGTTACGGTGAGAAGGATCAATGACTAAACCAATGGAATGTTTAAGAGACAAAACAATTACCATATGTGCTTACTGGACTAGAACAGCACATTAGACTCTCAAATATGGGATTGAGGGATCATAATTGATCCAAGGCAAACTGAAGGGATATAGGAAGAAGCATACAGAAAAGTGATGTAACAAAAAATGAAATTATTATTGATTCAATTGTGCAAAGAACAAAGAGGGCACCAACAAAGAAGCATGATCATTGAAAGTTGGAGGTTATTGCTTAGCAAAGTTTGATGTAGAACGGATCTGCTGAAGACATTTGCAAGTTCAAGAAGTTAGAAGATCTACTCTACCAATGAAATGGAATCACAAGTTACAGAGGTTTCTACTTAAAACAGTATAGAAATTACCTCCTGCATCTTATAGAGCCTCTGGTACCTGACTTTGTTGGAAGGAAGAGCCAAGAATCCTGGACTGAATGATCTCTGCACTGTTTTCATATGAAGAATATGCCTTGAGCAGCTCCCTACATCAATAAATTTTAGTTTAATCTTCATAGGCAGAGTTCAGCACTTTGTAAGTTCTTTGAGTATCAATTTGACGTGCTCATTCATTAGGTACATGTATCCACTTTTTGCTACATCTAGCTCTAATATTTCTCAGTTCTTGATAGGAAAACAATTATAAAGTACCTGCTGGGGGACAGGAATGCATGACCCCAGTTCAACTTGCTCAACAACAAATTCACAGTTTCCTCTTCACCACTGTCAAAGAAACAAAAAACTACAAAGATAAGTTTTTTTTAATCAGAAACAAATCAGGCTTTCAGCTAATATTGATTACATTTTAAGTTAACAACAACTGGCTTCAGGGACCCCATAGCATGCAAGACTAATGGCCTACTTAAGTTTTAAAAAATGATGCCCCAGTAGAATCAACAGACTGCTTTCTTCAGAAAAGTTTTAGATGGCTGATGAACTAAAATAAAACCAGTACCCACAAGAACAGCAGCAGAATGGTCATGCTGTCAATGAAACAAGAATTTCTGAACACAATCTACACACATACCCACATCTCCAACAGAATCCTACCAACCATATTCACCATTCTGAAACAAGACTTTCTGATCACAGCACTAGGACACACGCACTTAAAATAATATCCTATTAAGTATTAACAAAAACATTTATCAGCTTTTCATGATATCGTTGGATACAAAAACAATTTCACATAGTGGCTCTGGGAAGAAGTTATGATACCATATTAACAGAGCAGCAGCTAATGCCTCTACACAAGAAAGCTCGCATGGTCGACCATAGTTTACTCGATTTGCAACTACTAGCCAATGCACTGCAATAGTGCAATTCCAAGCAAAATGTAAAATTTATAGAACCAGGGGATTAAAAACATACATTGAATGACATAGACATACCAAAAATACATATCCATTTAGATATTTACCGCAAGGAAAACAGCCCAAACTCCAAAGTAAAGTCTGTCGTGTAATGATCATTTAATTATAAAAGATGAAGCAGTCATATAAAAATTTTCTTCAACAGTTGAGTAAATTCAAAGTAATTTGGTTATTGGATAGGCATACAAGTGACACCACTTAATCAGATATAAATAAAATAACAGAGATTGAACAGGGAATCAACAGTCAAAGAAAAAAAATGTCAACTCTCTCTGAGACATTGTTGGAACCCACGTTGCACACACATGCACCTCTAGTTTTTTACTGCGGGTACAATTCATACCAAATGATGAAGCAATGATGTAGTTGGACCAAAATATATCTAGTGAATCTAACATTTGAAAGAATTAATTATCATACACAAAGGAGGAGCACCACAACGCATCTTCACGAATGGTACATCATCCAGGCGTGCCCATGAGCAATCCACAACAGGTAACCCCCTCAAGGAAGTTTAGAGCAGTTGAGGCAATAGGTTTCACGCTTCCGTTTTTGGTCGCAGTACTAACACAACACTACACATGTCCTTCACCCCAAATTTTCTTTTTCATTCACTTTTTTTTGGAAGAGCTTATAGGTACTTTAATTTTTTTAATATTTTAAAAATATTTAAAATATTAATTAAAATAAATATTAAATATGTTTTATATATTTTTATAATATTAAAATAGTAAAACACATACAACTGTAGTTACATCCTAATACACAGCAAAGCAAGTCATAGACCAAGATCCTTCCTCAATTTTTCTAAGCCCTTGGAAGTTACTAAGTGCTAACCAATGAACACTGTTAAACTCCTACTTTGGACCAGATTTGATTTCCATTTTCTAAATTTAGATTCGGTTAGGACCAAACTACCCCGTCCAGTCCATACAATACAAGCCCGAAACCGGCCCAACTTTTTACAAAAATCTTCTATATTACAAAAGTTGAAAGTGGATTAAATTAAGCATAGTTTTTTTAAACAGATCTTTGATTTTTATAAAGTTTTAAACATATAAAGAGTTAGGAGCTGAATCTAAAGCTGTTACTTCTTAAATATATATATTTTTATAAATTTCTGAATCCAATAATTTTCATGTTTTTTATTTTTTAAATTATATTATATAAATTCATAATTCAACATTTTTATCAGAAATATATTCACCCATAAAAAAAAATCTATTCAAATTTTAAACAGAACTACTACAACTAGACTAAGGGCATGTTTGGTGTGACTTTTAGGAACTTCAGCTTCTGAATATTATTCATATTTCATGAATTTAAATTTTTTTAAAAAAAACTTACACTTTTAAATATTTTTTTAATAACAAAAAACTTTTAAACAATAAAAGTTCAAAAATTTCTAATCCAAACTTCTCGTAAACTCCATTTTAACTTATTTTTTACTCATTTTTTCATTTTTTTAAAAGCTAAAGTTTTGTTTTTCCTCTAATAAAAATTTAAATTTATCACTCATAACAGTACTCAAAAAGCAAAATCTCTCATAAACCATACCAAACAGGCTCTAAAGATATTCTGTTTGATAGAGTAGATCGGAAGTGAATAAATCAAGTATGAAATTAATTTTTTTAACTTATAAGGAAAAGTAATAGTGGGTTAAATTAAATTGACATGAAATTTGGACATAAACTATTGTAAGGGCAGAAGACAGCATAGATGTAAATTGCGCATGATGCAACATGCCTTTGCTAACTAACATGTACTGCCACAGATTGCAAAACTCCGTTTTCATTATTGGACAATAACAAATTGATAAGGGCATCTTTATTTATTATTTAATTTTTTTTTCTCAAATCTTGTAGATTTGTTATGGTCTTAATCATAAGAGAAGGTGAGAGATCAATTCAACTGAATCACTGACCTGCAAATATTATAAGAATAATAAATAATAAAATGATAATGGAAAACATGGACGAGTTTGGTGAGGTTACAAATCCAACCAATTTCGGCTGTGATATTTTCATGTTCCAACGAGTAACAGTTTAATAGATGTTAGTTAGTCCCAATCATTCTCATAGCCACCCTCGTGCAAAAAAGAAGTTTATTAACTAATGGGGTATTTTAATATAACAGTTAAATAAAATTTCTTAAAAATAGAAGTCTCAATTTTAAATCTTATATAATTAAAAAAAAATTTATGAGAAAAAGTTATATATAAGAATTGGTAATATTTTGAGAAATGTTGTTGGAACAATTATTTTGTCTTATATTTTTATATAACTTGACGTGTCATTATAATGATTGGTTCTTTTAATTCATATGAAACTTATAATATTGAATGTATCAATTTATTTAATAATATACAAAATTATACAAAAAGATGTAATAAAAAAATTGTTTCTGTAGCACTATCATAATATTTTTACTGTATTTGTTATGTAAATTGCATTATGGGAACATTATTTAATTATGGGGAGAATTTTTCCATAAAAATGAACTGAGGGAAATTTTATGGATGGGATATTGCTGGAGTTTAACTTGGTAATATAGGAAATTTAGGAAAACAGATGGGATAATGACAATTAAGAAATAATAATACTGCATAATCATCCCATTAGGTGTACCTTGCCTTTCTGTCTAGACAACTAATCGTCTTTTTTACAAATAAAAAAAAAAAATTGAAAATAGCATTTTTAGCCAGCTAAGATAGAAGATATGCTGACTCTACGGCTGCAGTTTTATAGCTGGCTTGGCTCTCTTCAAGCTGCTGCTTCCATTTCCTTTTTCAATAACATTAAGAACTTTATTTTAATCTCTTTATTGTCACGATCTCTTACTGTTAGTTTCTATGTTATGGTCTTAATAAATTAAATAATTAAATAGTATTTTTATTAATAAAAATAAAAAAATTTAGATTTGAATGGTATTAGATGCGGGTGTGGTTAGTTGGGTGATGAGAAAAAATTATCTCATATAATATAATTAATGATTAAGAAATTTACACATCATGATCTTATTTAGTTGGTAATAGTATCCATTTTTTAGATAAATTATAAAATTAAATTAAAATTAAAATTTGTTTTAGATAGGAGTAAATATAAATAATTAAAACTTAAATCTAACTAAACAAACTTATAGTATCTGTTTGATTAGATGGTTAACATTATTAAAAAAGTTTTTATTATAACAAGTAATTAAAAAAGTATAGTTGACAAGTTCTATAGTGATGTTTTATTGAGTTATTAACTTTTTTGTGTTTAGTAAGGCATTAGTAATTTAGTATAAGAAAAGTTAGTAGAAAAATTGTTAAATGAGTTTTAAATGAAGAGAGTTAGGGAAAATTTTTTCCTTTTAGAATAAGTGGAAAGAAAAGTTGGAAATTAGAAATTATGTTATAAAAAATAAATACTAAAAAATCATTTTTATTCTCATTTTGTTGTAATATTAATGTATAAAAATATATAAATAATCTTATAAAAATTATAAAAATTATAAAAATTATAAAAAAATTGATTTGGCAACCAAAGACCCATCCAGCTAACAATAATCTAGCTCCAATAAGAGAACTTATAGCTTCAATGTGACCCACAATTTGTTTGATCAACAACACACTTAGCACAAATTGGAATTTGAGAAAATAATTCTTTTGTTAACATCACAAAACTAAGACAATATGTTCTTTAAATCTGCAAACTGTTTTAAAAATTCAAGTATCACATTAATGGTTAAGATTTTAAAATGAATAACTGATATAACACTTATTGATCTAACTCATACCATATCAGCACATAAAATTTTTTTTGGAGGTGATGTGTAGGTTTTCAAACTCTGGGATGCCAAGTGCAGAATCGGAATACCATAAGGGCGTCCGGATACTGTAACTTGCTAAAATTTATAAGTCAACATCATATCCAGCCGAGCCGAATAAGGTCAGGACTCAGAGCCGTGTTGGCTTTCCAGCTGTCGGTGGCTGTAAACTGAAAACCTCTTGACTCTCTCTCACTATCTATCTTCAGGAAAACCGCAATACTCGCTGCAAAACACAAAAAAACTCGTCCATCGTCACTACAAGAAAAGGAAAAATTCTCGTTCTGTATCCTTTATTTATCTTCTCCTTCCCATTGGCTACGAAATTGATAGCACTGACTCAAAGTGCTTCTCTCATTTCTCTTTCCTTTTGATCTTTCTCTCCCTCTGTATCTGTTGGATTTCTAGCTGTTCGTGATCGCTGTTGTTTCTGCCAAATCTGAGGTCTGGATATCATCTGTTTCCTTTGTTGAATCCTTCATTTTCATTACTCGTTTTGGTTCCTTTTATTTTGTTGGAGTTGATTCGATCTGCTGTTTGGTTCCTTTAAATTTTGTTGAAATTCAGCTGGTTCTGGTGTTATTTGTTTGGATTCAAATTCATCTGATACCGTACTGGATTCTGATATTCAGTAGTCTGGAAATGTGAGTGAAGTAGAGTGAGCTGATTCGTTCCTTGATCGATTCACTCCTGTCACAATCTCTGTTGTTTTCTTTGATTCTTTAATTCTGGATTGTTACTACGATTACATGCATTGGTTTAATCTTGAGTGGAAACGATTTTAGTTCGATCAGATTGGGAAAAAATTTTGTGTACTAAAGTGGATTTCACTTGATCTGATTTGCAGGAGGTATTAAGTTCTCATTTATTTTTAATTGTTAATGTTTGGCAGGATGTTTTGATGTCTTGACGGTGCGTGGTGACTGGATCTGGAGAGGGGGGAAGATTGAGATTGATTTTTGATTTGGAATCTTGAAGTGAAAGCAAGCTGGCGGCCACACTGGCTTGGAGGCTTTCTGCCAATAACGGCAGCAGCCTTGCCACTAATGACATGGTACTTGTCTGGTTATGTTGTCAGTTTTACAGTGATTTTCTTAACTTCAACCTAATGACATTTGCATTTTAAAAACTCCAGTGTAATTGCTATAGGTAAGAATATAAGATGCCTACTCATTATTGGTAATATTTATATGTGGCTTTTTGCTGGGAAACTAATTTATATAAGCTTAAATCACTGACTATGGTCCATAGATAGGGAGATTCTTTTTTGAAAATGATTTATGAGGGAAAAGATATCCTGTGAAACTTGAGAAATTTATAGTGAATGACTGGATGAATGTATTATTTTTTATTGTTTACCTGTACTTGTAAAGCTGTATTTGAGAATGTGTAGGGTTAGTATACTATCTTAATCTACCTATAACTTTTTTATACCCTATAACTTTTTTATACTATCTTATTGTTTCTTAGGTTTTTGTTGTGTGGTCATGATTGAAGGCTAATATTGAGTTTTTTATATCATGTGCATTTTTTCTCTAATGGCTACAGGAGAAAAATGGGGATGCAAAACTTCAAGATTCAGAGCCCCCAACTCCACATTCAGTTATAAAGATGAGTACAAGGTACAGAGCATTGGCCAACTGATGTTGTTATTTATTTTCCTAGCTGAGTCCCTTGCAAAAGTCTAGAGCATGAGTAAACCTTTTCTTTTACTATGGCAGAATACCTCATCAAACCATACTCCTTGCTCTCTATTTCTCTCTAAAATTTAAAATATTTGTGTTGAATTTTGATGGTTATTAGCAATTATGATTCTTGGCTAACTGTTTTATATCCTAAATCACTTCTAGGGATCGTACCGGTAGCATGGAGGATCCAGATGGGACATTGGCAAGTGTTGCACAATGCATTGAGCAATTGCGGCAGAATTCATCATCTGTACAAGAGAAAGAGTATTCCTTGAGGCAGTTGCTTGAACTTATTGACACACGTGAAAATGCATTTAGTGCTGTTGGATCTCACTCACAGGCAGTTCCAGTACTAGTCTCTCTTCTCCGATCTGGCTCTCTTGGAGTAAAGATACAGGCTGCTACCGTTTTAGGCTCTCTTTGTAAAGAAAATGAACTAAGAGTGAAAGTCTTGCTTGGAGGATGCATTCCACCTTTGCTTGGTCTTCTCAAATCCAGCTCAGCTGAAGGTCAAATTGCAGCAGCAAAGACAATCTATTCTGTTTCTCAAGGTGGTGCCAAGGATCATGTTGGATCAAAAATTTTCTCAACTGAGGGAGTTGTGCCAGTACTCTGGAAGCAGCTACAAAATGGGCTTAAGACTGGAGATTTAGTTGATGAGTTACTGACTGGAGCACTGAGAAATCTCTCCAGTAGCACTGAGGGATTTTGGCAGTCAACTGTGCAAGCTGGAGGAGTGGATATTCTTGTGAAGTTGCTCACAACTGGGAAGTCAAGTACTCAAGCTAATGTATGCTTTCTTCTTGCATGTATGATGATGGAAGATGCATCTGTTTGTTCCAAGGTATTGGCTGCTGAAGCTACAAAACAACTGCTCAAACTTTTGGGACCTGGTAATGAAGACTCTGTTAGAGCAGAGGCTGCTGGTGCTCTGAAGTCTCTTTCTGCCCAGTGCAAAGAAGCAAGGCGGGAGATAGCTAATTCGAATGGTATTCCTGTTTTAATAAATGCAACAATAGCTCCTTCAAAAGAATTTATGCAAGGTGAGCATGCCCAAGCATTACAGGAGAATGCAATGTGTGCTCTAGCAAATATTTCTGGTGGCTTGTCATATGTTATCTCAAGCCTTGGTCAAAGCCTTGAATCATGTTCTTCACCAGCGCAGACAGCTGACACTCTAGGGGCATTAGCTTCAGCTCTTATGATATATGATAGCAGTGCTGAATCTACTAGACAATCTAATCCGCTAGCAATTGAGCAAACTTTAATTAAGCAGTTTAAACCTCATTTAGCATATCTTGTACAAGAAAGAACAATAGAAGCCCTAGCCAGTTTGTATGGGAATGCCATACTCTCAAATAAACTTGAGAATTCAGATGCCAAACGTTTACTTGTTGGTTTGATCACAATGGCAACCAACGAAGTTCAAGAGGATCTTATGAGAGCTCTTTTGACACTCTGCAAAGATGAAGGCAGCCTATGGCATGCAGTTCAAGGCCGTGAGGGAGTTCAGCTGTTGATATCACTTCTCGGTCTTTCATCAGAACAACAGCAAGAATGTGCTGTTTCACTCCTTTGCCTTCTTTCTAATGAGAATGATGAAAGTAAGTGGGCCATTACTGCTGCTGGTGGTATTCCTCCACTCGTTCAAATTCTGGAAACAGGGTCTCCAAAAGCCAAGGAAGATTCTGCAACCATCCTCAGGAATCTATGCAATCACAGTGAAGATATCCGTGCATGTGTTGAGAGTGCTGATGCTGTTCCTGCATTGTTATGGTTACTTAAGAATGGAAGCCCTAATGGGAAAGAAATTGCAGCAAAGACTTTGAATCATTTAATCCATAAATCTGATACAGCAACTATCAGTCAACTTACTGCATTATTGACCAGTGATCTACCTGAATCTAAAGTTTATGTTTTGGATGCTCTGAGGAGCATGCTTTCTGTGGTGCCATTTAATGATATACTGCGTGAGGGGAGTGCGGCAAATGATGCGATTGAGACGATGATTAAAATATTGAGCTCTACCAAAGAAGAAACTCAGGCTAAATCAGCCTCAGCTCTCGCTGGGATTTTTGAGGTTAGAAAGGACTTGCGTGAAAGTAGTATTGCTGTTAAAACTCTTTGGTCAGTGATGAAACTCCTAAATGTTGAATCAGAGAACATCTTGATGGAGTCCTCTCACTGCCTTGCTGCAATATTTCTTTCAATTAAAGAGAACCGAGATGTGGCTGCTTCTGCTCGTGATACATTGTCTTCCTTGGTTTCACTTGCCAACTCTTCAATTCTTGAAATTGCCGAGCAGGCAACTTGCGCCCTAGCAAATCTTATTTTGGATAGTGAAGTCTCAGAAAAAGCTACTGCTGAAGAAATTATTCTGCCTGCTACAAGAGTTTTACGAGAAGGCACTGTTTCAGGAAAGACCCACGCAGCAGCAGCTATTGCACGCCTTCTCCATTCAAGGCGAATTGATCATGCTGTTACTGATTGTGTGAACCGTGCTGGAACTGTTCTTGCATTAGTTTCATTTCTGGAATCTGCCAGAGGTGAATCTGATGCCACATCAGAGGCACTAGATGTTCTTGCTATTCTGTCAAGGTCAGAAGGGGCTAGTGGACAAATAAAACCTACGTGGGCAGTTTTGGCTGAATTTCCAAGAAGTTTAACTCCGATAGTTTCATCAATTGCTGATTCACCACCTCTGTTACAGGATAAAGCCATTGAGATATTGTCACGTGTTTGCCGAGAACAACCTGTTGTCTTAGGAGACACAGTGGCTACTTCTTCTGGTTGTATATCATCCATCGCTAGACGGATCATCAGTTCCACCAACCCAAAGGTTAAAGTTGGGGGGACTGCACTTCTTATATGTGCAGCAAAAGTTAACCACTGTAGAGTGTTGGAAGATCTTGATCAATCAAACTCATGTACCCATCTTATTCAATCACTTGTGGCAATGCTTGATTCTGCAGAGACTTCTTTGGCCAAACAAGGAGATGATTATCATGAGGCCATTAGCATCTGCAGGCATATTAATGAATCCAGGAATAAAGAATCTGATATGGGAACTGCTGTTATTTCTGGTTACCATTTAGCTATATGGCTGCTTTCTGTTCTTGCTTGCCATGATGAGAAGAGTAGAACTGTGATAATGGAGGCTGGAGCAGTTGAAGTTGTCACTGAAAGAATCACCGAGTACTCTTCACTATATGCTCAGGTATTCATTACTTCTGCTTTTAGCTATTTAAAATGTACTACCTCCATTCAACTTTAGTTGTCCTACTTTCTAATTTGGAAAATTCAAATTCAGTTGTCCACTTTTCTATTTGAACATGTCATTTATGCATTTGGTCTTATTTCACCCTTATTTTAAGGCGATAATTACAATACATATTATAATGAGTAGATTTATTTAGGTTGAGGTTAAATAGGGATGAATATGAAATTTTATTAATTAGTTATTACATTCCTATTTTATTGGACTAAAAAACCTAGGCCAACTAAAGTTGAACAGAGGGAGTATTGAAAAAAAATTAGCGTTATAGCGCATCTAAATCAAATTCCTTGGTGTTAGCATATGCATGTTGATATTTTCCCTAATTATGGGATGGCTAAATCTTTTGTTTATCCTCTAATTTTTGTAAAACCTGATTTAGTTGTCTTTGGTAATTCTGCAGATTGATTTTAAAGAAGATAACAGCTTGTGGATTTGTGCATTGCTGTTGGCAATTCTATTTCAAGATAGAGATATCATTCGGTCACATGCAACAATGAAATCCATACCAGTACTTGCTAATTTATTGAAGTCAGAGGAGTCAGCAAACAGATATTTTGCTGCACAAGCAATTTGTAGTCTTGTTTGTAATGGCAGCAGGGGGACTCTTCTCTCTGTTGCAAATTCTGGGGCGGCCAGTGGGCTGATCTCCTTAGTTGGCTGCGCTGATACTGATATACAGGAACTTCTTGAATTGTCAGAGGAGTTTGCATTGGTGCATTACCCAGACCAAGTTGCTCTTGAAAGGTTGTTTAGAGTTGAAGATATTAGGACAGGTGCTACTTCTAGGAAAGCAATACCGGCAGTTGTTGATCTACTCAAGCCAATTCCAGACCGTCCTGGTGCCCCTTTTCTTGCACTTGGTCTTCTGACTCAACTTGCAAAAGACTGTCCATCAAATAAGATTGTTATGGTAGAATCAGGAGCTCTGGAAGCACTGACCAAGTATCTTTCTCTTGGCCCTCAAGATGCAACTGAGGAGGCTGCTACTGATCTCTTAGGAATCCTATTTAGCAGTGCTGAAATTCGAAGACATGAGTCTGTATTTAGTGCTGTGAATCAGCTTGTAGCAGTTCTACGCCTTGGTGGGAGAGGTGCTAGGTATAGTGCTGCTAGAGCTCTAGAAAGTCTTTTCTCCGCTGACCATATCAGGAATGCAGACACTGCCCGACAAGCTGTTCAACCTTTAGTGGAGATTCTTAATACTGGATTGGAGAGAGAGCAGCATGCTGCCATTGCAGCATTGGTTAGGTTGCTGAGTGACAACCCATCAAGAGCCCTTGCTGTTGCAGATGTTGAAATGAATGCAGTAGATGTACTTTGCAAGATACTTTCATCAAATTGTTCCATGGATCTAAAAGGGGATGCTGCTGAGTTGTGTGGTGTTCTTTTTGGAAATACAAGAATCAGGTCCACAATGGCTGCAGCTCGTTGTGTTGAGCCTTTGGTCTCTCTTCTTGTAACTGAGTTCAGCCCTGCTCAGCATTCAGTTGTGCGTGCATTGGATAAACTAGTAGATGATGAACAGCTGGCAGAACTAGTTGCTGCTCATGGTGCAGTAATTCCTCTTGTTGGCCTTCTCCATGGTAGGAATTACATGCTTCATGAGGCTATCTCTAGGGCTCTTGTGAAGCTGGGAAAAGACAGGCCTACTTGTAAGATGGAAATGGTGAAAGCTGGAGTTATTGAGAGCATACTTGATATCCTTCTTGAGGCACCAGATTTCTTGTGTGCTGCTTTTGCAGAATTGCTCCGGATACTGACAAATAATGCTACCATTGCCAAAGGAGCATCTGCTGCAAAGGTGGTTGGGCCCCTTTTCCTATTGCTGACAAGACCAGAATTTGGCCCTGATGGACAGCATAGTGCTTTGCAGGTCCTTGTAAATATTCTAGAGCATCCACAATGTCGCGCTGAGCACACATTGACCTCTCACCAAGCTATTGAACCACTTATCCCACTGCTTGATTCTCCAGCTCCAGCAGTGCAGCAATTGGCAGCTGAGCTTCTTTCAAATCTACTCTTGGAAGAACATCTTCAGAAGGATGCAGCAACACAGCAAGTAATTGGTCCCCTAGTAAGGGCTCTTGGTTCTGGCATACACATATTGCAGCAGAGAGCTGTCAAGGCTCTTGTTGGCATTGCCCTTACATGGCCAAATGAAATTGCAAAAGAGGGTGGTGTGAATGAGTTGTCCAAAGTGATACTGCAGGCTGATCCTTCACTTCCTCATGTCTTATGGGAATCAGCCGCTTCTGTTTTATCCAGTATTCTGCAATTCAGTTCTGAATTCTACTTGGAAGTTCCTGTTGCTGTGTTGGTAAGGTTGCTCCGTTCTAGCTCAGAGAGCACAGTAATTGGTGCTTTGAATGCTCTTCTGGTGCTGGAAAGTGATGATGGAACAAGTGCCGAAGCAATGGCTGAAAGTGGTGCTATTGAGGCTCTTTTAGAACTCCTAAGAGCTCATCAGTGTGAGGAAACAGCTGCAAGGCTGCTGGAAGTATTACTTAACAATGTGAAGATCAGAGAAACAAAAGCTACTAAATCTGCTATCTTACCATTATCACAGTACCTTCTGGATCCGCAAACCCAGACTCAGCAGGCAAGGTTATTGGCAACTTTGGCTCTTGGTGACCTTTTCCAGAATGAGGCCCTTGCTCGAAGTACTGATGCTGTTTCAGCTTGTCGTGCTTTAGTTAACGTGCTAGAAGAGCAACCTACAGAAGAGATGAAGGTGGTAGCTATATGTGCCTTGCAAAATCTTGTAATGTACAGTCGATCAAATAAGAGAGCAGTTGCAGAGGCTGGTGGTGTTCAAGTTGTACTGGATTTGATTGGTTCAAGTGATCCAGAGACTTCGATTCAGGCTGCCATGTTTGTCAAACTTCTCTTTTCTAATCATACCATTCAAGAGTACGCTTCTAGTGAAACTGTCAGGGCAATAACAGGTAAGATCTCTAATTGTTGTCTTGTGGTGAATTTGGTGAGTTTCAGTATGATAGCTCCATTTATTGTATGATATTTTTATGTCTCACAGCTGCTATTGAAAAGGATTTATGGGCTACTGCAAATGTAAATGAGGAGTATCTGAAAGCCCTAAATGCTTTGTTGGGAAACTTCCCACGTCTGAGAGCCAATGAGCCCGCCACTCTCAGTATTCCCCTCCTGGTTCAATCCCTTAAAACAGGTTCTGAGGCAACTCAGGAAGCTGCCTTGGATGCTCTTTTTCTACTCAGACAGGCTTGGTCCGCTTGCCCACCTGAAGTTTCGAGAGCCCAATCAGTTGCCGCCGCTGATGCAATCCCAGTGCTGCAATACTTAATCCAGTCTGGCCCACCTCGATTTCAAGAGAAGGCAGAACTTCTTCTGCAGTGTTTGCCTGGGACACTAGTGGTGATAATTAAGCGTGGCAATAATATGAAACAGTCAGTTGGGAACCCAAGTGTTTATTGCAAACTTACGCTTGGAAACACTCCACCCAGGCAAACCAAGGTAAGTGCTTCAGTATTATTCCATATGCTACTATTATCATTCTACAATGCGGATTCAAGATTTTGTCTTTATATGATTTTTTTTCTTTTTGTCTTTATTTGAATTAATCATTTATCCCTATTTGGTGAAAGTAAATAATTAAGAAAAGTTGAAAAAAAAAAAAAAATCCTGCATGTTTATTGAACATTCCCAGTCAGAGCAGCTACCAAAAATTATGCATGCATGGGCTTTGCAACTTCTGCTTCAATGTTGCCTAACAGATATTGTTATGGAGAAGACACAAGTTTTGTCCTCAAAAGCCAATAATTATACAAACCAGTTAGAACATTTGTTTGCTGTTCATTCCCAAACAACTGCCAATTATTACATGTATCTAATCAATCAGGTAACTTTTGTTGGTAGTTAGCATCTGATCTATCAACCTAGGACAATTTGGAAGTTCTGGTCCGGTAATGTTATCATCTAAATCTATACAACATGCAATATTTTTTTTTCTAGGATGTGCAAATGAAAATTTTCCCCTACAAGTTTTATCCTGCTTGTTGTGAGCCTCTACTTATTATTTCAGGGAAAAAAAATCCTTTGAATAAAATCAAACTGTATTCTGTTCAATAATTACATTATTAAATTAGTCTAATCTATTTTTTTCTGCCATGGTTAGTAATTGACTTTTTGCTTACTTAGTTGCCCAAGGGATTGGTTGAAAGAAGAAAAAAATCCCATGAAATCCTTCTGCACTAATTTGGTTTCTTCAGTCTCGTTGTTTGCCTTTCTTTTAATGCTTGTTTAATCCCAACTTTATTTGTAAACTTGTCAGGTTGTTTCCACTGGTCCTAATCCAGAATGGGATGAAAGCTTTGTATGGTCTTTTGAGAGTCCTCCCAAAGGCCAGAAACTTCATATCTCTTGCAAGAACAAGAGCAAAATGGGGAAGGTAATTTCACCAAAGAAAATAATACTTGTCTCCATTTTTTAGTTTGTGTTGAATCCTCCTAATAGAAACTAAATTTGGAACATTTTCATTGAACCACAGAGTTCTTTTGGAAAAGTAACAATCCAGATTGATCGGGTTGTAATGCTAGGAGCAGTTGCTGGGGAGTATACATTGTTGCCTGAGAGTAAAAGTGGGCCTTCACGGAACTTAGAAATTGAATTCCAGTGGTCTAACAAGACACAGGAGTAATTCTTTTTCGGTTGCAGAAGGAGAATTTTTGGGGAAAATATGGAGTAGGGGAACCTTTCTTTTCAGGTTATTTATCATGTCAGTGTACATAGTCTCTGAGTTCTCGGAGTATAGTCATTTGTCATGGCATTTTTTTCTAAACCTAATTTATATTTTAAGGGACTAAATTATAATTAAAAAAAATGTAGGCTTCTCTGTAATTCTTGTATTCAATTGGTTGTGCACGTCCATTTAAATTAAAATAATTTTCTTCTTGGTTTTTTAGTGCTAAATGCCAATGAAGAACTTTTTTTTTAACATTTGATTATGCTTCAAGCATTTAAACTTTCAACGTGAATATTCAATATTCATTTTATATAATACTAAATGGATAAATACATAAATTTCTAAATATAAAGAGTAGTTGATTGTTTTTTCATTAGCAAATCACATCTTGAGTGTAATTAGTAAAGTTTAAAAGTACTTATTTAATGTTAATATATATTTTTTAAAATTTGAAAATTTATTAAAAATAAAAATTAACTTCTAAAAGTAATTTTAAATAAATTTTAAAAAATTAATATGTATAACTCTTTTTT
>BPVZ01000036.1:266617-285899 GCA_020521535.1 Rubroshorea leprosula
ATTTAAAATAAAAAATCCTTTAATAAAATTAATTAATTAATTAAAAATATATTTATTATATTTGTAATTTATGCAGCTCTCCTCTGGCTAAAAAAGACTCATTTTCCTTGTAAATTTAAGATAAGACGGTAGTATTTGTGCCATCTCTTTTAGATTCTCCTTTAAGTCCTTAATCCTAAGTTCCAGCACACTGCCTCCGCGCACTGCGCACTACTCCACTTTCCGTCGCCTTCTCCTCCACCAAGCACTAGCTACTTGCTGCGGCTTTCTTGACGTTAGATCTCGGCTGATGGCGAGGCGATCTCCGGTTCTGCCTCTGGTGGCGTTTCTGGCATTTGTTGGAACCGTCGAGGCTGTTGTTTTCTCTTCCAGGCTTTTCCACCGGTTTTCCGATGAAGCAAGAGCGCTTAAGTTCGGAAAAAACGGCGTCGTCCCCTGGCCGGAGAAGAGAAGCTTGGAGTATTACGAGGCTCTTGTGAGCAGTGATTTTAAGAGGCAGAAGATGAAGCTCGGACCTAAATACCAGCTTGTTTTTCCTTCTCAAGGGAGCAATACCATGTCTCTTGGGAATGACTTTGGATGGTACGGTTAATTGTTCCTTTGCGTTCTTAATTTCTGTTTTTCTGTCAATTTTTTAAAACTGTTTTGATTGTTAGTTAGCAATTTAGTTCCTTCTCCTGATTAAATCAGAGAAACTCTTTTTTTCTATTTTTCTTAGGATGTTGACATCTTATGGAGAAAAATTAGAATTCAAGGAATGTTATAAAATTCCTCATTTCTTTATTTAGTAGAGGAGAAACTTATATGGATCCCTGCAAAGCTAAATGGAGCTGAAACAATGTCAAATTTGCAATCTTTTTTTTTTTTCGTTGAATTTTCAAATTATTAAGTATGGTTGAGACTTGTGAGTGTCTGGTACTGTCACTGAGTAATATCTCAAGTTTACTGTTTTAGGTTACACTATACCTGGATCGATATAGGGACACCAAATGTTTCTTTTCTTGTTGCGCTGGATGCTGGGAGTGATCTACTTTGGATTCCATGTGATTGTCAACAATGTGCTCCACTTTCTGCTAGTTACTACAGTAGTTTGGTAAGCCATCTTTCAAAAAATCATGTCTTTAATTTAATCACTTGTATTGTTTACTTTCAGGACAATTTTTTGTCAGTTCAATTTTTATTGCACTTTTATGCATTCTGGTTCTTTGCTCTTGTTTGAAAACTGTATATCATGTACTTCCCCATAGGCATCCTATCCTTAACTTTCTTTTATTCCCGGATGCAAATACCTGCATGATGCTTCTGAATGCATATTTTAAGGCGTATCATATTGTCTTTGATAGGCACAGAACTTTTTGCCTTTTAGTGGTCTATTAAGCATTTTTATTTCTACATTTATCCAATTAAACTGAGTTCAACTTTTTAACTTCATTAAAGTCTGGCTTTTGTTATTTGCCACTTGAAGGAAATTTTTTCTCTTTGCAAGTCTGGCTGTATTTGCACACACACAGACACATATAGTGTAAATTAACTCTCATTGCCTTTTCTTTTGATGAGCATGAAGTCTATGTTGAGGAAGCAGGTTTAGCACTTATTTCCAATGATTGATTGGCAGGTGCTCCCTCATTTATGGGGCATCTATTATGCAGGACAGAGATCTAAATGAGTACAGACCATCTAGTTCAAGCACCAGCAGGCATGTTTCTTGTAGCCATCAGTTATGTGAATATGGTCCAAACTGCAAAAGCGCTAAGCAGCAATGCCCTTACACTATGGCCTATTACACAGAAAACACTTCAAGTTCTGGATTCCTTGTTGAGGATGTTTTACATCTTACTTCCACCAATGATGATAGATTCAATGCCTCACTACAGGCTCCAGTTATTATAGGGTGCTGTAATTTATGATTCTTAACCACCTTAATGCCTGAAACTTTGTGTGTTTACTAATTTAACTGGCACTAACAAGGACCTGTCCTAATGTCATGAATTATTCTTGTCACCTATTTTGTTAATGCAGGTGTGGTATGAAGCAAACTGGTGGTTACTTGGATGGGGTTGCCCCTGATGGGCTGATGGGTTTGGGACTTGGAGAAATATCAGTTCCAAGTTTTCTTGCAAAAGCAGGACTGATCCAAAACTCTTTTTCTTTGTGTTTTGATGAGGATGATTCTGGCAGAATTTATTTTGGGGATCATGGAACAGCTATCGAGCAATCAACATCATTCCTTCCTTCAGATGGGAAATAGTATGACCATCTATAATAGATTGCCTCTTATTTAATTATTATTCACTTTTTCCTAGTTCCTTTTTCCCATAGGGTGTTAACTATTATTATTTAACTTTTATCTTTATTCAGTTTAACCTACATTGTCGGAATTGAGGCTTGTTGCATTGGTAATTCTTGTCTTAAGCAGACAAGTTTTAGAGCATTGGTTGATAGTGGGACATCGTTCACATTTCTTCCAGAAGAAGTCTATCAAATAGTAGCTAAGGAGGTATATCTTTGGCGTTTGAACTGCTTAAAGTTATTATGTTATTAATCTGTCTAATTTTGCTTTAATTGATGACAGTTTGATAGACAAGTCAATACTACCATCACAAACTTCCAAGGTTACCCATGGGAGTATTGCTATAAATCCAGGTTAATTTGCTTAAAGAGCTTTGAAACATCTCCTCTTCACCCAGTCATCTCTGTCTTTCTCTGTAACTGTGCTTGGATGTGTAGATGTTTGCATGCACACTCATGCGTGTGCCCGTATGTTATATTGATGAGAACATTAATTTGGCTTTTTTTTGGAACAGTTCAGATGAGTTGCCCAAGTTTCCCTCAATGAAGCTCATGTTCCCACCGAACAACAGCTTTGTAGTCCATAATCCTATATTTATGGTTTATGGCATTGAGGTATACTCTTTTTTTAACCATTTGTGATTTAAGTTGTTTTTCTAATCTTCCTACCTTTTTTCTTTGGATTGGAAACTTCATGAGATGTATGATCAAAGATGATGGTATGGTTATTGAAACCTTTTAGAAGGAGGCAATAGAGTTGTGGGCCTTGTGACATAGGCTTTAGCAAAATGGTAGTAGAGAAAAACATTAAAAGCGTTTTGATAATTCAAAGCACATTCAGATATTAACCTCTCTTAGCTTTGGAAGTAAGATTTATGCATTTGACCTTGTTATCAAAGCATAATAAGAGCCAATGTCTACTTGTGTAGATTCATGACTTCTCAAGAAAAATAAGAACTTTGAGGGATACTTGCACATTTAATTTAAAACTTCACTGTTCTTAATACAAAAGTTAGGGGAATTGGGTTTTAGGCGTTTTGTGAAATCTTTTTTTTTTTTCCCCTTTTTTTTTTCTCTGTTTATTCTTCTTCTTGACGTTCAAATGAATCAAGTCTTATTCTTGGTATCTCTAGTGCATCTGTGTATTTTCTTATGTTGTCCTTGAAACTGAGGTCCTGTATCTTTGGTGGCGTTTGAAACTTCAACCATGATTTATTTCTTGACATAAATATGCTGATTTTATATTGGGTTTGAAATTTTATTTTTTTTTAGAGAGAAATTGATTAAAGAAGCATGCAAGAATAGAATCACCAAACATGCTTTATTTTAATAAAAAGTTACTTCCTATTATTGGGAAAAAGGGAGAGATGGTTATTACTACGTTAGTACATTTTTGGTTTGAAAGGAGGGTTGGTATCACCAACTTTACAAATTCTATTGGACTAGATTTTGTAATCCTGTCTTTTCATCTCTACACTCCTCTAATGGTCAATATGGTGGGAGTCCTAGAATGTTGTTTGGATAATTGGATTGGTCAAACATATCTATTCAGACCTATTCAGACAAATTCAAACTTGTTGACCTTGACCTGCAGGGAGTTGTTGGATTCTGTTTAGCCATACAACCAATGGATGGAGATGTAGGAACAATTGGACGTAAGTATGATAGATTCCATGCTTGCTTGTGCTAGCATTTGATCATGGAATTTTGATTGTAGTGTTAATTACATTTATTTTTGCAGAAAATTTCATGACCGGATATCGAATGGTGTTTGATAGGGAAAATATGACGTTAGGTTGGTCGCGCTCTAAATGTAAGTTTACTATTCTTTTCTGGGTTAAATGTTCGGGGACTTATTTCAGTTTGACTTTGTGGGCTTCCAGAACATCATATTTCAGTCACTATTAAGAGGAAAAGAAGGATATCCTTTCTCATTTCTTAACCTTGGAACTGTGTGCCAATGACTTGCTTAGCTTGTTTTTATAGTTTCTATTAAACTTGTTCGTTGTTAAAGAATGCTATGCTGACACCGCTAGCCGCTGGATACCACATTCACTATGAAAATTCATCCTCCAGGCCCAGGATGTTAGCTATGTTTTCTGAAGAAAGTCTCTAAATTTATTTGATATTCATGAACAGGCCAGGATATGGCTGATGGTAAGAACATGTCACTTACCTCACCAAATGGGGCACCGACCGCAAATCCATTGCCCACAAATGAGCAACGGAGCAATCCCAATGGAAATGCAACATCTCCTGCACTTGCTGGAAGGGCTCCTTCTAAACCTTCAGTTGCATCAACCCGGCTCATTACATCACAGTTTTGGCTATTGAAATTGTTGCCACTGCTCTTCCTTCTCCACGTACTTGTTTCAATTTTCACAATCGATACAGGCAGATTTTAGATTGAGTTATCTATAGGCGTCACATGTATATCCTGCTTTTATTTTATTTTCTTCTTTGGTTTTATTGTACTTGCAACCATCTCTAGTCCACTGCCATCAAATTTTTTCTTGTTATGGCAATCGGATTGAAGAGAAGCATATATGGTATGTCTATTGTATTTACTTTATGCGATAACTACTCAATTTTCCGGTGATTATTAGCCTTATTTTACACAACATTAACGGCCTGTATGATCGAGCTACTGCTCTTTGAAAGGAAAAGGGAGAACGATTTTCTGATATAAGAACCCAGGCCCTAGCTTGGATGGTTAGCCTCTGGTACTGCAACTGATCAGATTTTCTGTTCATTGTAGATGTTCACGGATTTTTGGAGGAAACGGCAGGTTAAATTATTTATTTTCGTCTTACATAAATATATATATATATTTTCTCATGGTCGATATCTTTGAAAATTTTTATATTTTATTAACACTTGTAAAAAACTTAAAAATTAACAATCAAACTCTTTATCTGTATCTTGATTTTATTGGTAATTAAGAGTTTTTCTGTTGGTGTTAAATTATGGAAGGTATTCACAAAAAATGAAAATTATGAAAGGAGTTATTTGTAAAAAAAATAATATATAAGGTATAAATAAGAGATTTCGGCTTCTTTGTATTCTCTTTCCTATCCCCTTTTCCTCTTTAATTTCCTCTCTTTTTTTATTTTGGGTTTTGTATGGTGAGCCACCCTCCCTTATCTCATTATTTGAAGATTACCATTGAACACTTGGATGGTTGGCATCTCTTTCTTCCTCAACAACTATAAAAGATCAGAAGAAATATTAGCTTACCATGGCGAGTAATTATATAGAAGCAGAAGAAAATGGAAGATTATTGAGAATTTTTTTATATAATTTTTCCCTATAACTTAATTAGTTGGATACAGCAAGTAATTATATAAAAGCAAAAGATTTTCATTCTATTTACTTATAATCTGGCCGAATCTCTTAATCCATGAGATTTCCTTTGTGCACCATCTACTTTCGACCTTTCGAGCAGCCCACATGTAAAATTCATAATTTTGATGAAAATTATTGAAAAACAACGTGCTTACTAATGGTTTTCTTTTTGCCTCAGCATAAAGAAAAATCTGAACAAACCCATAGAAGGCAAAAAAAAAAAATCATTTATTTGAAAGCTTTTTCCTTTTTTACTTTAATGTTTAGTTGTGGGATCCACAACTTTTTTCAACCTCTATTTTTGAATTTGATGAAAAGCTTATTTAAAGAGGGAAGAAGCCTGTGTAAACAAATATCTCATTGAGAAAGCAGCCTTAAAGCATTTTCCTTGGTTTGTTAGAAGGAAAGGAAAGGAAGGCATCTACTATTCTGAAGGGAATTGAAGTTCCTTGCAGCTTATCTGACAGTTCCCTCCTAATTTTCTTTCTGGTACAAAACCCAAGCTCTCCCATTTCCACAAACCCATCTTCACACTCTCTCTTCTCTTCTCTTCTCTTCTCATTTCTCATTCCACTCCCCTCCCTTTCAAATCAAACTCAATTATAAAGAAAACCTGCATTGAAACTTTTGGTTTTTCTTCTCTTTAGGAGTTTTCTCTGTACTCAGTTGCACTAATCCTAGAAAAAGCTAGAAATGGGAATTGGAGGAACTTTGGAGTATTTGTCTGATCTGATGAGCAGTAGTGGCCTTAAACACAAGAAGAAGAAGCAATTACAGACTGTGGAGCTCAAGGTGAGGATGGACTGTGATGGGTGTGAGCTTAAGGTCAAGAAAGCCCTATCTTCATTGAGTGGTATGATCTTCTTTTTTCTTTTCCTTCCCATTTTTCTTCCTTTCCTTTCTTCCTCAATTTTATGTTTGAAACATGGCTTGTGTACAGGGGTGAAATCTGTGGACATAAACAGGAAACAGCAGAAGGTGACTGTAACCGGGTACGTCGAAGCAAACAAGGTGTTGAAGAAGGCAAAATCAACAGGGAAAAAGGCTGAGATTTGGCCTTATGTTCCTTACAACCTTGTAGCTCAGCCTTACGTAGCTCAGGCTTATGACAAGAAAGCACCTCCTGGTTATGTCAGAAATGTAGACAACACTGCCACCACTGCCATTGTTACCAGATATGAAGATCCCTACATAACTTTATTCAGTGATGAAAACCCAAATGCCTGCTCTATCATGTAAACGGAGAAAAACTACCCCATCATCTTCCATCCCCTTTGCTTCCCCTGCTACTTCTAGGAGCACCCAGAAACTAGAAAATTAATGTAAAATTCTACTTTAGTACTTTCCTTTTCTTTTCTTTTTTTTTTTTTGGTTGTACTTATCTTTCTAATTAGCGAACTATGAGATGATTGTTGAGTTTGTTTGTATTTTTCCTCTTTCTTTATATTTCTTGTTGCTTGTGCTGATGGTCCTGGGTGAGTACTGGTTTGTAGATTTGCAAGGGAGTTGGTTTTGTGGGGCTAAAGGTGATGAAATGGTTTCAGATACGGTGGAAATAATGCAAGTTGAATGAGGCAACTATAGCAGCCTTCCCCCTTTTCTTATTGTCTTTGTGCAGTGATGTATGAATTTTATGCCCTGCATTTGGCCATCAACAGAGCTATGACATCACAAACTAAGATAGATGCAAGCTGGCTACTACATATGTACATGAAAGGGAAAGTGGCCCTATGAGCAATACCAAATCCTAACGGAACTTTTGCTGTTCATAACTTATGCGTTTTAAATGCAAGATAATAATGAGTTATAAGGATATTAAAAAGAAAAATTATGAGCACATTTTTTAATTTAATATATTTTTTTGATATTTATCTAGTTTATCTATTAAAATATATTATAAATACAAATAATTCAATTTGTTCTTTTATATTTTATGTATGATTATATTTTTAAATATGTTTATCTTTCATTTTATATTAAAAATAATAATTTGTTATTAAATATATTATACAATGTGTTAAATTTAGGGCGTAAAATCGATGTCCTTCTAAATAATAAAAATTAGATTATGGACTGTGGAGATCAGTGACTCAACAATGGCGGTCATCCAAGAACAATAGCTTCAAAGTTTTCAAATTTATTCAAATGAACCCTGGTTGTCAAAAGGAAGAGGAAAACTCTCCCTTTAGCAAAGATGAGAAGACAAAATCCCTAAAGAGGGCACATTCTTTTCTCCTGCTCAAGGCAGCATGAGAAGAGAATCAACGTTCTTTTCTTCTCTTTTTTCCTTTTGCACAACCCATTCTCGGATCCAGAGGAAGCGGAAAAAAATATAATTTTGCCAAAACTAGAGAGATTCAAATGCAATGGAAACAACCAGAGTTCAAAAAAGCATATCCATCCACCGTCAATCAAGCTTTACCCTACAATGGATATGTAAAGTTGATTCAAAAGACGCTCCTAAGCCCAACTTTGCTGCCAAATTTTGACAAATGAATTACATATGAATGTATTAATTAAAGATTCCAATCAATAAAGAGGGGTTGGCTTTAAAGTTTTGTTTAAGAACAGAAAAGAAATTGTGTGTGAATGTAACCAATAACAAATAGAGGGTCTAGTTATTTGAACTTATAGGATTAGTTATTATTTATTGGACATGACCTGCCCTAAACACATGTTCTGTGATTCAGGTTTCCAACAGTGTTGTGTAGAATGAAGTCGAAAAATAATTCCATTGATAAATTTTGAAAGGCCCCAACATTAGGATTATTCTCAACAACAACAGTGGAAGAAATTGACAAACTTTCTACAAATTCAACATTACCAACAAGTCAACAACATATGGATGGCATTGATTAGATAGGTACAAAACTCATGGGGCATGATTCCTGCAGTAGATTGTTTCTATAATAGTTTGCCAATCAGGATGAACAATTTCTCCAAACTTGAGAAAAGTGCCAGGCTGACTGCATAATTCAAATAAACTGGTTTCAGTCTCCTAGTTACAGGCACTTATTCTGTTATTCGTTTGGCATATATATGGGTCCGTCATCCATAGAAGTTTTTCACTTTTTTGCTCTGAAATTTGAGAGAAGCCCAGCAAGCCCTAAACTTGAACTGAATTGTAGAACAAAAGGGAACATTTCAACTCTAACCCCAGCAAGTGATGTATCAAAGAATATTTCAAAGTGCTAATAGAATCTTGGATTGCCAGCATAAGTACCACAACTGATGAAAGCTGAAAACAGATCATCTAAGGGAAAATAAACAACTCCAGATCCAGACTCTTCTAAAAAATGGATGATATCTGGTTGAGAGCCTTGTACACGTCACCCTTTACCTCAGAATCTTGGGGGTAGGGGCCATCATGTTATTAATCCTCCTAGCATGAACTCATATAATATGCGCTATGAAATAAAGTATCTGCCTAACCTGGGGTAGAGGACATCGTGTCATTTGTCCCCCTAGCATGAACTCATATAATATGCAATATGAAACAAAGTATCTACCTAACCTGTTGTCGATTGGCCAAAAAGAAAAAAAAAAACACCTAACCTGTTCCATAGTAGATGGTGACTTAATTAATATCAAAGAATGAATCCTTCATCACTACATTAGAACGGATGATTTTTCAGGAATTGACTGGTGGCAGGGTTGAAATCTTCTTTTAACTAAGTCAGGATTAACTTCTAACTGCTTGTATCCAAATACTAGGAAAGCATAATGTCATCAAGATTCCTATAGATAGAGACAAATTGATACGTTAGGTTAAAAGTGGTGGATATTAGGATTATCTATCATGGATGTTTAGGAAGGTAAGAAACTCACTGGCTTCACTTAGCATTCCCTGAGTAGATACCAACGAAATTAATATCATAGACAAGAGTTGCATTGGCTGGTATATTGCAGTCACCTACAAAAAAGAAATCACTAGGCATGTGCTGAATATTTGTTGCAGAAGAGAATATCAACTTTTAGTTTGCTTCTGTGATAAATCTAACACACAGAAAAAAAAAAAAAAAAGGGAGGAGGGGTTGAGCATAGGGAGAAGAGATGCATGACAAGTCTAGGATGTGGCCCTGCAGTTACTATCAAAGCTTACCCGAAAAGCATCCAGCAGGTTCTGGCCCATATGCTAAGTTTGGTGGAATCTGAAGCTTACGTTTTCCACCTGTATAAAGCCAGCAGTGTAAAGCTTCTTCTAGGAAAATGTGACCAACACATAAAACTAATTCTCGCCTTCAAAATCATACCTACGTTCATTGGAGGGACTCCCTCGCCCCCTAGAATTCCCTGGTCCAATCCCTTAATGACCTGAACATGAAGGAATACAATACAAGGAATTAGAAAAACTTAGCATAGGGTTGAATTTCAAGGAATGGAACTGACTGTCAGTGTTCCTTCTGTTTGCTTAGTCTTCAGAAGATGACAGGATATTGTTTAAGGGGAATAAAATGTGCAATAATGCCATGGCACTACAACATGTCAACAGAACTTTAATGTAAACCAGCATCATCTAAATTGCATATAACTCCCTACCTTAGCAACACCAATACGCATTGTGAGTGGTCTAGCACGTTTATAACTGCTGTCAAAGATTATCCCATCATCAAATCTTGCGGTGTAATGGATCTATATGAAAAGAGAGGAAGACAAGAAACAGATGAAAACAAAGAAAGGTATTTTCATAATTTAATCAACACAATTTAACTAGTTCTACAATACTACCGTGACAATATTACATATTAATTGTCTTACAATGGAAGAGTCAAAATTGAAGAATATTAAAGAACTAGTATCGTGCTTAATGGTATTCTTGAATGCCAAAGATGGGCCAAATTTTGAAAAAAGCTTGGATGAGAAAAATATAATTCACTAGGATAAGTGGGAAAAAAAAATGCTAATTGTCTTGGCAGCATGATTAATGACTGAGCATTTATATTTGCAGACACAAATGACTGCTGCCATTTCGATGTTCTAAATCTCATTAAACAAAGTGCTTTTCTGAAGCATGGTGCTCCTTAGAGTGTCCTTCTTGAGCATTATCAAGCATATACAAACCAATCCAATTCATCTCCTGTTCATACAAATATCTAGCTTTTAAAATTATTAATCCACAACATTAGAGACCAATAAACTGCATCTTACTTAAAGCTGCAATCTTTATAACAAATTTTCCTCCGTCAAACTAATAAAACTTGCTACACAGAGAGCATAACAGAACTAAGAAGCAGTAGAAAAATGTGGATTGTGCCAAAAATGATTCAAACTTTAACGATATTAAACAAGAATTGAACAACACAATGACAACAACACTAGCCCAAATCAAGCAAACAACTCACATTGATAAGCTCTCCGTAAGGAGCCTCCGGGCCAGACCCCACAAGAACATCACAGTAACCAAGCCCAGAGCGAGCAAAATTGAGCTCACATGAAGGTTCCCCCACCGTAGCAAAGTACTGGACCCTCCTGGCATCGGCATTCAATGGTGACAGAGCAAGAACAGAGGCTGCCAAAAGCCCAACACCCGCGCTGAATAGGCATTTGTTGGGTCCAAATTTGGGGTTCGAAGAGGGTTTCATTTCGTTTGAAGGTGGTGAAATGGAACGAGAAGAGCAGGAACAAGAAAATAACCTTGAAGCAAGTCTGCGGTTGGGGCAGAGATTTGGAGTTGCAACGGTCAATGCAAAGGCTGCCATTTTTGATAGTTTAGATTGGGTCTATCCACTTCCAGAGCTCAAGGATGGCCAAGGCAGCAATCTAAAAGGCTGCTGGAAAAGATAAAGGGGCCCGGTTGAAAGGTATATTTTGATAGTTCAACCAGAACAAATGGAGGAACTTAATCAAGTTTTATGATTTTGTATTTATATAAAATTTTAATTATTTTTTTATTTTTAATAATTAAAATTCATTATAATTTTTAATAAAAACTAATTATTTTTAATAGATATAAATAAAGTTTAATTATTAAAAAAAAGAGATTGAACTAAAATTTTATATAAATATAATATATAAAATTTATGTGTAAATAAATCTTTATTCAAATAAATCCTCTGGTAATTTATTATTAAGAAAATCTACAATAATATAATTACAATATAAAATGATAAGTTTATAACATTAGGTGTTATTAAAAAAAGGATTTGTCTAATTTGTGTTTTAAGATATAGGTTAAGAAAGCATTAATTGCATATTTTTGTAATTAATTTATATAAAAAAATAAAAGTTAATTTTAAATTTATCAACTATCAAATTACAATAATTTAAGTGGTATTTGTGTTAAAAATAATCTTTTACTTTCACATTTTTTGCAAAAATTTATTACAAAATAATACATATAATAAAGTTTAACTTGTACTTTAATAATACAAATTAAATAAATTCTTAAATAAATTAATATGCATAATATTATAACAATATCTTTGTTAAGTTTGAGAAAAGGATAAAGAATTTTTTTTATAAAAAAAAGTATTTTATTTTATTTTTTACTTTAATATCTCTACTTATCTAAATGAGAGAGTACGAGCAGAGTAAAAAGTTGATTCCTTCCTTCAATTTCCTCAAACCAACATAAGTAAAAGGAGTTAAAATATGAATACAATTATAGTTATAAATTTACAATAGGGCATGTTATTAAAAATAATGAAGGAATTGCATATATATATATATATATTGGCAGTGTCACTTGAAGGAAAAAGGTGGCAGTAATTAACTTAAAAAACGAGATAAGGAGTCAAAATTACAGTGAACGGTTCTTGGTTGTTGGAAGGGAGTGAATTTTGTTGGTTCGCTATTTTCCAAAACAAACCATTCCACTCTTCAAGGAGAGACTTTTAATATTAACAATTTAATTACGACTCCTTCCTCCATATTTTCTGGACATTTTTTTCTTCTCCATATTTATTATAATTTCCTATCTAATTAAGATCTGGTTGAATTTCTAAATTTGAATTTCGTTGTCTCCTTTTGTTTTAGAAAGCATGGGGCGTGTTAAGCTTCAGATTAAGAGGATAGAAAATAATACCAATCGACAGGTTACCTTCTCCAAAAGAAGAAATGGACTCATCAAAAAGGCCTATGAGCTCTCCATCCTTTGCGACATTGACATTGCTCTCATCATGTTTTCTCCCTCCGGTCGTCTCAGTCATTTTTCCGGCCAGAGAAGGTCTTATATTCTACCCATTATGCATTTCATACTGAACATGCATTTTATCATTTGAATTACAGATTTCCATAGGATGATTTTTTTTTTTTTTTGGGGCAGGATTGAAGATGTACTGTCCCGCTATATAAATTTACCGGATCAAGATAGAGGAAGGTGGTTAATCTTTCTAGTAACACTGATCTTGTTTTGATATATGATGTTTTGCAGCAGGATGATGATTTAATTAGAGTTTTTTTTTTTTGTTTCAATTGTCTGCAGTGTTGTGCGGAATAGAGAGGTGATTAATCTATTTATATAGTGTTTTATATGATCTGGTAATTAAATTAAACATGTAACCTTATAAATTACAGAGATTCTGTGTGTTGAATTAATTTCCTTGTGTTGCAGCTTTTGCTTAGTACCCTGAAGAAACTCAAAGCTGAAAATGATATTGCTCTTCAGCTTGCTAGGTACCTCTTTCCACCAATTTTTCGTTGATACCCATCTGTTTACTTATAGATTGACTTTTCTAATTTATGAATCTCCAGTTCTGCTACTACAAATTCAAATGTTGAGGTAAGAGCACATATATCGAATTAATATAAATGAGAATTTTGCCTCTTTTTTTTTTTTTTTTAGTTGAGACTAACAAACATTCTTGTGTTAATTAGAATCCATAATTTAATTTTTACTTATTCTGTTATGTAGGAAGTTCAACGAGAAATCAGTACTTTAGAACAACAGCTTCAAATGGCCGAGGAACAATTGAGGTTGGGGAATATTAATTTTAGCTAATCTTCTTTACATTTTTTTTAACCTTCTTAAATATGTTCCAAGTAGAATGACATTCTCTTTGTTTCATTAATAACTTCAAAATTAAAGGGTATATGAACCTGAACCTCTAACACTTTCATCAATGGAAGAGATTGAATCTTGTGAGAAGAACCTCAAAGAGGTCTTGGCCCGCATCATGCAGAGAAAGGTGCTCTTCCTTCTCCCCAGTATATTTTAAATTGTAGTAATACTTTTAATCGAAACTGACAAAAAAAAGAAAAAAAAAAGAAGTCAATTTGGGTTGAAATTTACAATAATATATAGTTTACCCATTTTAATTTTTAAATGCAGAATTTTCTTTTGAGTAACCATGTATCTACTTATAACGACCCATCTAGTGTACAGGTAATCAAATGAATACAATTTCTTGCTTATAATTTGCACTTTAGAATTCTATTCATTTTTGGAATTAACAAAAGAATCAAAATTAAAATGCAGATATATTTGGACGCACAAGAGGGCTTCCCAAGCTCATTTGAAAACGACGTCGTTAGTTGGTTGCCGGAGAATGGACAAAACCCGAGCCAATACTGTGCAGGAACCGAATCATCCTGTATTCCAATGACGAACCATTCCTCCTCTTTGATTTTTGATCAGATACAACATGGAACAAACATGAAAGTTGATCATTGTGAAATGGGAGGATGCCACGTCAGCAGTTTGAGTAACGACGGCCTTCCGTCGTGGCATCACAATTACTCTTCGTCGGAGCTCCTATCGGCGTTCATGTCTACCACCTCCTTCCCTCCTCCTCTTATGAAGGTAATTAACTAAGTCCCATCACTCCTCCATTAAAATCTTGTTATTTAGGGGTGATTTCTTTTCTATACAAGTAAAAGTTTTTTTAAATCATATGACGTGCTGTGTATACGGGTGGAGTAAGTTAATCCAACATGTTAACCGGAGAATTTATTTCAGGGGCAGCATGAAAGTGCAAGTCCAAGCATTCCGTCTGTTCTATCGCACCAGCAGGTTGAGTCAGCACTAAATTGCTCTCAAATGCCGTCCGGAGCTGAAGGTGCGAGCTACAAGAGCAATAAGCTGCCACGTCTTAATGTAGATTGAAGACATTCATTAACTTATTAGATTACATAAATTTTGGGGCATAACCTATACAACCCAAAAAAAAAAAAATTATCCTTTTTTTTTTATGAAATTAAGTAATAGAGTTTTAAGTTTTTTTATTACTTAAAACTTAGTTAAGAAGTTTTTATTTATTTAAAAAATAAAATACAACATTCAGATTATGACCTCTAGCTCTTTTAGGCTAATTAGCCTCCCAAATGTATAGGATGATTTAATGAATTTGTTCACCGTGAAGGATAAATGGAATTTTTTGTCCCCAAAGAAAGGACAAATAGATGGAATGCTATAAACCATGAATTAATTTTCGTCCTCCCTTTTTGGCTTATTTTTGAGTTTTTTTGGTAAATGGTTTATTTCTGAGCTTTACTTCAAGGATATTTAATATTTTGTACTAAGAATAGTACATGCCAAACTTCAGCCATAAAAATTAAGAGTTTGTTTATTTTAAATATATTAGATCTTTGTTGATAAATAAATATTGTCTTAAAAATTATAGTTAAAGTTTAAAATTTAAAACTCATATTTAAAAAAATTAATTTTTAAAAATACATTATTTTAATACAGAAGTATACTCTTGAAATGGTTTGGAGATTAATCTCGAGGTGAACAAAACTACTCTAAAAATACGATATACCATTAAAAGAAAAAAAAATCAAGAGTTTTATCAATTTAAAATTACATTATTTTAAAATTTGCAAGAAATGCAACTCAAAACGACAACATTTTGAAAGTCACGCATAAAAACTCGTAACAAAGTAGTTTAAGCTAGAATGTCTAAAATTGATATGTATCTTCTCCTTTTGTATCAATAATTTGTATAGGGAAATGATTTTTGAAGAATCTTTCTGTACCATTTTTTTGTACAACTTGACGTGTTATTTAAATAATAAATTTTTAAAATTTATATGAAATCTACAATATTTAATACATCCACTCATTTAATGTCATACCAAAGTTATATTAAATGTATATGAGTAGAAATTTATTTATACACTATATTTATATAAAATTTTAATAATTTAATTTTTTTATTTTTAATGATTGAAATTTATTTATATTTATTAAAAATAATTATTTTTTATATAAAAGATCATAATAAATCATAATTATTAAAAATAATAATATCATAAATAATCAAAATTTTATATAAATTTAATATATAAAACTTGTTTGTAAGCATTTCTACTCTTTTGCATGTATTAGATTTTGCATGTATTAGATTTAATTAAGTAAATAAAACAAACTATTTTCCTCAAAAATAAAAAGGGAATGCTTCAAGAAATTCAAAATATATTAATACAAAATCTAAAAGGGCGATCTGAGATTGCCAATTACGCACTGCACCTTTGATCTTTGTGAAACTCAAAAATTCTGGCTTCTTGTTCTTTAGTTGAAGCCACAAAAGATATATAAAAATGTTGGCCTCTAGCATTTTCCTCCCACACTCAGCATTTCAACGTGTCATCGCTGACTAAAAAAATGTCAATGTATTTCATAGTGCTAGGCCAGGCCCATGCTTCTCTCACCTCTCACTCTCATTAAATGTCTTTTGCAACTTGAAACACAAAATTGTTCATATTCTTCCAAAGTAGTTTTTGGGTTAATTAGGTTTGCAGCTTTAATTTCAATTGGCCTAGATAACACTGGTTTAGTCTCAATTGGACTAGCTAAAATTGGTGTGCTTCAGCTTCACTCTCAATTGGACTAACATCCCTTTATTGATTTGATTTTCTTATCCGTGTGTGATGAATCTTTTATTGGTTCATGCCAATGTAAATTCTCTTTCCCAGATTTGCAATTGGTTTTAAAAGAAGGGGTAGTTGGGATGAAGAGTCTCGAACCCAGTTCTTTTGCTGCATAAGGTATCATTTTTCCTCTATGTTGTATATAGAAGATTATCTATTGTCCTAAACATTTAATTTAATTTGTTGCCAAAAGACTTTACAGCTTATAAACTTTTTCTTTTTATTTATATATATTTTTTAAGTATATATATATGGTGATACAATCTCAGTTTCAGTTTCTTCAGTCTTCTCTTCTTTTAGGGGAAGCCAACAAATGGTGGGGACTCTTCTGACATAATTTTCTTGGCCTCCAATACAACATTTCAGTTAGATTTGGAGCCTAATTCCATTGTGGTATGTTTTATTTGTGTCTGATGTATACTTCTTTTTTTTTCTTTCATCTTTTTTATATAAAATTTCAAATGAAATTATTGTTTTAGGTCGCTCTGTTTGGGTTTAGCTGATAAACATTTGCATATGGGTTGGCTACATGCAAGCAGCAGTAGGTGGCCTGCATCAACGTAAATTTAATTAAACCACCTATTAATCATTGGTAGCTCAATATGTAGCTTGTCTTCCCATATTATGTTTTAATTCCTTTATTGTTGAAATTAGATTGTAAATTGGATTTAGTTATGATGAGATATTGTTACTGTTGTTTTTAGTACATTACAATAACTTTCATGTATACAATTAAAATTTACTTTCATATCTTAGTTTGTTAAAAATCGTTATTTACATCACTGTTAAACCGTTTAAACGTTAAACCGTTATTTTAAATTTCATGACTTTCATCTTTATTGAATTTTATTCATTGAGAGCAAATATATCAAATAATTAGCTTAAACCCAATTAAAAATGAGTGGAGAGATTTCATCTAATATAGTTATAGAAAAAACTTAAAAATTCATTACATGATTGATATGGAATTTTTCCACATTTGACAATATGCTTTAACAACATACAAATTTTGTGTTTTTGGATTGAGAGAATTAAAGAGAAAGTAAAAAAATAAAAAAAAAATAAAAAGGGGGGGGGGGATTTTTGTTCAATTAAATAAAGGTTTTTTTTTTTGTTTTTGTTTTTTTAAATTATCATTCATATATGTACCATATAAAAACATTACTTAAATTTGGGTACAAAATCAAATTGTGACTTTGTGACTTGATATTATTGGCCATATTTTTGTTTTGTAGAGGAAGTTCGGGATATATGGACCCTCGAGCAACCAACACACAATTTTGGAGGGGTGAAAACTATGTGTACTATTGGCCATGTTATTTCCAACCCCAGACATTCAGGTTCACATCCCTCACTTCTTTCTCCAAGCTATAATTTCTCATTTTGGTTTTTCTTACTTTGTATGTGTAATTGTTGTGTGTTCAATTCTGTTCCAAAAAACAGAGTATCTTTCTTCAACCTGGCCTAAAATTCACTACTTGTTACATTAGGATGCTTTGATACCATATATGGGTTATTCTTCACTTGTTCTACTTTGTCCACAGGTAAAAAATTGATCATAAATTATATAAATTGCATCAATATATATATTTTACTCTTGAGCATGCAGTGAGTGGACTCAATACGAGCAAAATGAAGTTGAGGAGTACCCCCCGTGGCAGACGTACATGTTAAACAATCAGTATGGTACAGTGCCTAAGCTACCAATTCCTGTAAATCAAGCAGATATACCTGCTTTTGGTTCAAGATACCCTTTACCAGATATGAGGACTTCATATTGTAGTGTTCCAATCCAGCAGCTAACTCTCCCAGAACCCTACGCCTCAATGCAGGTACAACGTTGGGTTTTATGTAAGTAAAATGTATACAATTGTAGATCTTATCCACATCCAAAATCAAAACAGGGCTTTAAATATAGAATAATGAATTTTATTTTATTTATTTATTTTCAGATAATGGGATTCAAACGGTATGAGGTAGCAGCAGGAGCAGTCAGAAACCAAGCAGTAAGTTAAAAGACCCTCTGCCTATAATATGTTGTGTTGTGCTTCTCACAAAAAAGAAATAACTTGTAGTCTAGAGTACACTTGACTATATCAAATTAAACAGTATAAGCCATTAGAAGAGAAAAAATCCCTTGGTATAAGGTTGGCCTCTCATCTAATGACTTATGTTACGTAATATAATGTAATTGAAACTGTAAAATACCGGATTCGAAATGAATTAACTTTCTGTATTCTTTCTTAGCAGAGTTTTTGGAATGCGACAATTAATTATTGGGAGGTTGAACAAGATTGCTATTACCCTCTTCCGTCACATTTTATCAACATGAATGATTTTGACTGAGCATGAGCTAAAGGTTTACAGGAGGAAGTTTCAGATTTATCTCCATAACCGGTTGCTTGCAGTTCTTAAAGAAGTATATGTGCATGCAGTTTCTCACCTGTTGTGTTGTTGTAAGCTTAATCCATAGGTGAGAAATTTCAATTCTAATTTCTATATCTTTGAAGTCTTTGTTGTGTTAAAGAATCAAAACATGTCTCCCTTGTTGTCATGTTCATATGAATTCCAGTAAAGATAATATAAATGCTGGATTATTTGGATTCATGAGGTAATTGCCAAAATACCACTTGAAAATAAAAGTGAATTTTAAAGAGATGTTTCAATTAATAAAAATATGAGATTTTAAAGTGTTTAAATTTATATGTTGAGAAAATACAGAGAAAGTATGTAGCAAAACATACTTCCATCCCATTTATGAGACCGCTCGAGAGAGCATTTTTCAGATTTGTTACTAAATAGTTATTTTGTGTCTTAAGTTTGAATTAAATTTGAAATG
>BPVZ01000036.1:308388-321960 GCA_020521535.1 Rubroshorea leprosula
ATACATCTCATTTTGTGCATGCCAGTATAGTAGATGGCTTCAGGTGGAGAATTATTTAAATGCATCCATAGCTTCTCCAACACTTAGAAAGACACTTACTCCTCCTCCGAATTTATCCACAAAGTTGGCCACCTTCAACTTGTGAATTACTTGCCACCTTGGATTTGCAATGACCATCTGGGACAATTATGAAAAGGGTAAAAATTGACAATCAATCAACTGATATACATTCTGTTAGTCGAAAAGTAAGAAATGACGATGCTGCCTTACTACCTTCATCCCACTGGAATCAAGATTCTTGTACAGTTCCACCAAAGAAGCAATTCCTGAGGTATCAATGTCCATCAAACCTATGAAATGAAAAGGGTTTTTTCATTGATTAGTATAACTGAGTTTGTCGATATGCTGTTGGAAATTTCTTCAGCAGGGAAATGAAGACTTACAGGAAAGGTCTAGAATTACAAGTTTAACCTTTTCTTGGTTGTTTTCGGTGTCCCCTTCCTCTTCAGTAACCCATTTGATAATCCTTTCAACAAACATTGGAAAGGTTTTAACTCTTGCTGTTTATAGTTGTAGTTTACATTATCTTTGTGGGAGGAAGCACTCAATTACCTTTGCCGGACGAAATTGGCATTTGCAAAACAGAGCAATGCAGACTTGAGACGCAAGATTAAGACCCCAGAAGTCTTAACAGCCATAGGATACTGATTCACATCACCATAAATATTAGTTCCTGGAAGCCTCCCCAGGAATTCAGTTCCTGGCCGAATGGAGATGAGAATTATCTTTGCAAATGAAATTGCTACCTGCATAAATTGTCACAAAACTTTAATCTGCATATTCTCTTACTTATTTCAGCTTAAGAGTCAAATAAATAATAATAATAATAATAATAAACACAGATGTAAACAGAAATTAATCAGTTGGTAATGTGGAATGTGATTCCTTTTTTATTTTCTGAAAATTTTCAGCTAAAATTCTCTGCTTCTTTGATTTGAGGCCACTTCCCACCATACCAGTCATAATGCTCTAAAATTTGCAATTTTGAGTGAAGCAATTTATCCAAACCGCACAGTACTGTTTACAAGTCATTCTTCCACAGCAATTTAGCTAGAACTAAAGATTATGTGATAAAAATTGCACATAAAAAGATAGGTAAAGAATAAACATTACTGCAACAAGAAGACCAATCTCTACAGATGCAAAGAGCACTCCCAGAAAGGCTCCAATGCACGCGAAGAAGTCAAGCTTATCAATCTTCCAAATGTTGTAAGCTTCATTGATGTGAATTAGACCAGGAAGAGCAGAGAGAATGATTGAAGCAAGAATTGCCACTGGAGTATAATACAATAGTCTTGTCAAAAACTCCAGAGAAATTAGAACTGTAACAGCCATCACCATGTTTGACACTGCTGTTTCACAGCCCGCACTGAAATTCACAGCTGTCCGCGAGAATGAGCCTGCAAAATTATATTGCTTAATAAAGTTGCTGCATATGTCAGCAATAACATTTTCTTCAATGTTTTATAAATTCTTACCAGTGGCAACATAGCAGGAGGTGAAAGAGCCAATAATATTCATGACGCCCATGGCAACCATTTCCTTGTTTCCATCAAGGTGGTATCCCTTTAAAGAGGCCAATGACCGACCAACGGCAATTGCTTCCTAAGATTCCGAAGACACAAACAGAATGGAAATGGATTTAAACTGTTCTAAAAATGTTCCAATGTTACTTTTTCAGAAGGCGTGGGAAACATTTTGACACTTACCGTTAGTGCAACTATAGCAACAATCAAACCAACCTTGGCTGCTTCTCCTACATGTGGCCCTTTGAACTGCAGCTGGTGCACCGAGCTTGGGTTCAAGCCTCCTTTGATGTGTTTCACTATCTTGACTCCATGTTTATCAGCTCTTGTCAGGAAGACAATTAGAGTTGCTAAGATGACAGATAAGAGAGGAGCAATGGCTGGCAGCCAAAAGAGTTTCCTGTTTCTCCGACCCTATAGAATCCCAAAGCGAATTTTTTGATAGACAGTTCCTTTAAAGGTCTGATACATTCTGAATCAAAAGCTAATAGCACTTACCAGAAATCTGGTGATTAGGATGAAACAGAGGAATGAACATCCAATAATGAAATTGTATGGCCTCCACTGCATGAACAAATTAGTCCTGTTAACATATAAAGATGGCTTTGGTCTCAAATAAGATATAAAATAAGTGAAGTAAATATCAATACAGGATGCTCAAATGATCTCCACACGGCTTTGATGACAGAGATAACATCAGTCTTGTTTGTAAACTGAGTGATCCCAAGTAGGCTTTTCAGTTGTTGAAGACCAATGACAATGGCTGCTCCAGCAGTGAACCCAACAAGTGCAGCATGTGAGAGAAAATCCACTAGGAAACCTGACCTGAAAAATCATGCAAGTTGATTAGATAGGAGGAAGAAGAAGAAACACCAAGAATAACCAACCTAAATTTTTTATGCCAAAAAAAACCTACCTGAATATTCCAAAAGCAGCTTGAAAGGCACCCGCAAAGAAAGTAGTAGTGAGCACAAGTTTCTGGTAAGCAACAGGATTAGCCACAGGGTCTTCTATTCCCTGTATCAGTGAGGACAAAAGCAGTGAAATCACAGCGACTGGTCCAATGGCTATCTCCCTTGAAGTTCCCATCACAGCATAAATGAGAGGTGGAACGACACTAGTGTCTGAGCAAATTAGAGAAAATCATTAGTAGACAAAGCAGAATACTAATTAACAGAAATTCGATGATGTTGCTTACAGAGGCCATATTCAGGGTCAAGCTTTGCCAAAGTTGCATATCCAATACTCTGACACAATGAAAATTTTTTATCAACAGATATGCTCATTTAATCTGAGGACTCTCAACTTCATTATCTGCTTACCTGTGGAATGCAGAGGCTTGCAAGAGTTAGTCCTGCCAATAAATCATTCTTGAATTTTATTGCTGTGTAGTTTCGGCCCCAGGAGAGGATAGGAAATGTTGCCTGCATGAAAGAAATTAGATATTTCCTTGTGGACTGTTTGCTGAGAAATGGGATGTTGTTTCCACAAGGAAAAGCAGTTTCCATGAGCTCACAGCCTAGACCTGGTGGCTTGGGGGTATTAAGCACCCACTGGATCCTTTCAGTAGAGCCATGTTTCTCAGGCTCGAACATTTCCTGAGTCATGGTGGGTTCAGAGGTTGGAGAAGGCATGGTCATTTGAAGTGTTTGGGGGAACTTGCAGAGAGCTATTTCCTGAGTTATGGTGGGTTCAGATGTTGGAGAAGCCATGGTTATTCGAAGCTTTTGGGAGAACCTACAGAGAGCTCTGAGCTCTCACCTAGTCACCTTCCCTCTCTCTCGCACACAAGAAATGATCAATAGGTTTGAGAGAATGGAATCATGGCAAATAAAAGGGCAGTTAAGGGAGCTTACTTATTAACAGAGAAGGCAAAATCTCAATGGAAGATGAGGTTTGAATTTTGAACAGAAAGAAAAGGAGATCATGGATTTAGATTTGTTTAGGAACTTAGTGGAGGTGGAATAAGAATGACCTCCTTAACTGATGAAAAGGCAAAACAGTCTTCTGGCAATGTAAATATTCATACCATAGTATTTAGGTATACAGTGATGGCAACTATAAACAAAGTAACCATAAACAAAGTACAAACTATCTATGCTAATCAAGTTGCTACTTGCATTTCCCTTAAAATTTACAAAAGGGCATTTCTAGAAGCAAAAAGATCATGACTTTTTAATTTGTATTATATATTACCACTTTGCAAAGGGGAGAGAGTATTTCTATGCAAAAGTAACAACTTTTTTGTTTTTTTCACAACTGAGGAAAGACCCAAAAAGAAAAGGAACGTCAAAGATGTATGTTATTGGCTAATACATATAAGTGAGACACCACCTTGCACGTCCATGGGTCATAATTTCTCCTTAATCCACATATTTCCTAATGGAGAACATCCCCACATACGAAACCCCTTAATGTAATACGAAAGAACAGAAATATTGACCAGTCAGTTGCAAAACAAGCAACCAAAATAAGTATCAGCAAAACCTCAGTTTGGCACATTGCAAGGAACGAATTAACCCAGCAACATCGGGTCCCTTGAGCAGACAAATTGGGATAAAGTTTCATGAAACAGAGCTCCAGGGTAAACATTGGCTGCCTCTTGCCTGGACAATCTCCAAGATCACGCTCCTCCTTAACCGATCAGAATCCAGAGGTACGGCCGCCATTTCCTCCTGCACTGCCTCGTCTCTGTCCATTTTCTTCCCTTACCAAGAAGCCTAGTCCCCTGCCGTACCACGAACGGCTTCCCAACCCGAGCAACTCCAGGTTTTGGCCAGTATAGTTAAAATCTTTCGAATCTCTGCAACTGGTAATGACAATTTCAGGGGAACCAGGGAACGACAAGTTTTCCCGCCTCAGTTTGTAGAAAAGACCTTTTTTCTTTGTTTTTTTTTTTTTTTTTTTTTTCTAAAATGGTCTATTTGGTTATATTGTCCCCGTGGGGACTAATCCGATTCAATTCCTAATAAATTCATTCTTTTTAAACGCAATATTTGAACCCTTTTGCAATAACTTAAAAAATCTGGGTGTTTAATGGACTAAATTACTATTAATTAGGTTTAAATTGTTATGTCAAACATTAGATAGTAGTTATTACCACACTTAATTTTATTAATCTCATATAAATTGTTAAATTTTTATTTTAACATAATAATTAAAAATAATTAATAATTAACAATCAAATTTTTTATTGTTTACTCATATAATAAAACTAATTTATAAATAAATGTTTTTAAATATTATAATTAATTATTTTTAAAAAAATTATAAATTAACAAAATTACAACAAATTATAAATCAAATAAAATTTAATATAACCATAACCACAGCCTCAAATATCATTACCTTATAATTTTAAATTCTAAAGAAATGAATTTATCACCAATTTAAGGGTAAAAAAAAAAAAAACTACCATAGACACAGGTAGGTATAATACATAACTGCAAGCAACACAAGTCGAATGTATTTTTTTCTTACAATCTGCATTTTTTCAGGCCTATGAAGGGGAAGATATCACAACCAAGTTAACCCCATCTTTTATTTCACACTCCATTATTCGTACATAAGAGACTAAAGCACTTAAATAGACCACATGAGAGCAGTAATCAACCGAAAGAAGTTGGCACTCAAATATTGGCAGCCATATGAACACCATCGCTAGGGACTAGTGGCAGCCATTTGGGCACCAAGGCATGCCTCCATGGCTTCTGCAACACTGACAAAGACCTTTCCTCCAAGTTGCCCGACAAAGTTTGTCAATCTTAGGTTGTGAATCACTTGCCATCTGGGGCTGGCAATGGCCAACTGAGGAGAAATTGCAGAGGACTTTTTCATATTAAGAAAAAAAAAAAAAAAAAAAGAAACCAATATCTATTTATGAAGAAGCAGCTTCGTTTGTGTGCAATCTAAGGGCTATCATTTGTGTTGTACCTCGATTCCTTTTGCAGCAAGATTCTGCTGCAGTTCCTCAAGAGAAGCAATCCCTGATGTGTCAATATTCATCAGACCTATCATCAAATAAATAAGAATATCAGTAACAAGCGAATGAAATTCATTAATGCCTTTACATAGCACTTACTAGACATGTCGAGGACAAGATAAGTAGTTCTTTTGTTGTCTTCATCATCACCTTCAGTTACCAGTTTCATTATCCTTGAACAATGAAATAAAAGGAATATTTAGCCATTAACCAATTCATATAGTTTCATATTTTCATAAGTAAATGTAAGACTGCACTTGCATCTGATGGATATACATATACCTTTCCCCAATAAAATTGGCATTTGCATAACAAAGTAACCCAGACTTGAGACGGATAATCAGGACTCCGGGAGTCTTTAAAGCCATTGGATACTGATTGACATCCCAAAAGATGTCAGTTCCAGGGAGTCTACCAAGGGTTTCTATGCCTGGTTGAATTGAGATCAGCAGAACCTTGGCAAATGATACTGCTACCTGCCACAAAACTCACCACTTCAGCTACATCTACTGGCATACTTATGCTGCCACCAGAAAAGTGCTTAAACCTTAAAAATTGACCATATATATTATCCATCATAAGAACCTGACCAATAATACGGTTAGTACAGTTTCCCAGTCCAAATATGTTCCCTTCTTTTATGTTCTAGAATTGTCCTTTATGAACTTAAATTAGGTTGAAACTGCTTGAGGATATATGTAAAAAGAAAGGAAACTAATAAACATTACCGCAACTAGAAGACCTATTTCAACAGAAGCAAACATGACACCAATGAAGGCTCCAATACAGGCAAGAAAATCTAACTTATCTGCCTTCCAAATCTTATAAGCTTCATTAACGTTAATGAGTCCCGGCAGAGCAGAAAGAATGATGGAAGCAAGGATTGCTGTTGGGGTATAATACAAGAGCCTTGTCAACAATTCCAGAGACAGAAGGACTGTCATGGCCATCACTATATTTGACATAGCAGTTTCACAGCCAGCAGTGAAATTTACTGCTGTTCGTGAGAATGAACCTGTATTAATTCATATTTTAGTTCCCTAATCAAACAAGAAGATATTTAATAGACTAGAAGATTCTAGCTTACCAGTAGCCACATAACAAGAGGTAAAAGATCCCACAATGTTCATGAAGCCTAGAGCAAACATTTCTTTGTTTCCATTGAGGTGGTATCCTCTTAGGTTTGCAAAGGATCGGCCAACTGCAATTGCTTCCTGAAAAGTTCATTAATTAAAGTCAGAAATGTCATTGCCTTTTCTGTTTTATGCAATTAATTCAAGACACACCGTGAGAGAAACAATGGCAACAATGACTCCAATTTTAGCCACTTCTCCAAGATATGGAGTACTGAAGTTCAACTGATGCAGTGAGCTTGGATTTAGGCCTCCTTGTATATGTTTAACTATCTTGGCCCCATGTTTGTCTGCTCTCATCAGGAAAACGATTAGAGTTGATAAAATGACAGATATTAAGGGAGCAATGGCTGCCACCCAAAACAGTTTCTTGTTCCTTTTACCCTGAAAGATCAGATAAAAATGCATTAGAATAGGGAAGGAGGGGCAGTCAAGAATTCAAGATATAATAGAGCCATGGCAGCTGTTAGTAGCACTCACCAGATATCTGGCAATTAGGATAAAGCTCAGGAATGAACATCCGATCATGAAATTGTGAGGGTTCCACTAGGATTAGATGAAAAGGAATTGATCAATGAATTGTTCTAACACAATTCAATTTCAAATTGAAGATCATGAATCCAATTAATGGTTAATGCATGTATAAGAGCTTAGTGGCATTTTTCAAATCCCCAGCCTTTCGGCTCCACAATGAATTCTACTCTAAATTATTATCACTAGTACATTAAAAGATAAAATTGCTTGTTTTCATTTGAACTTTCATTTGAACAAAATTTATTTTAATTTTTATGTATTTGTCCCATTACTAAAAGATGTTTGATCTATCCTGGGAGACAAAAGGGTAAATAAGGAACCATACAGGATGCTGCAATGATCTACATGTGGCTTTCATGACGGAGACAACATCCATTTTGTTTGAAAAGTAAGTGATTCCAAGTAGTTCCTTGAGTTGTTGCAAACCAATAACAATGGCTGCACCACCCATGAACCCCACAACAGCACCATCCGAAAGGAAGTCCACAAGGAAACCCATTCTGCAAAACCAACTCCCCAAAATAAGAAAGACTACTTTGTTGACAACCAATTCAATCTTAGAAGAACATTAACTAAGTTAATAGTCACCTAAGCAGCCCAAAGGTAGCTTGAAAAAGTCCGGCAAAAAAGGTTATGGTCAGAACAAGCTTCCTGTAAGCAATTGGATCCGATGCAAGGTCTTCCAATTTCTGTGCCATTGAGGACAAAAGCAGGGAAACCACGGCAACTGGTCCAATTGCTATCTCCCTTGAAGTCCCCATTACAGTGTAAATGACAGGCGGGACAAGACTTGTATCTGATTTAATACATAATTTCATATGTACTTTGTGAAAATGATTTCATTGGACGTACAATTGAAAAATTAAATGTTCACATAAAAATGGTTTCTTTGCCAACAAGTAACATAAGAATTGTAGCAACTTACAGAGGCCATATTGGGGATCAAGCTTAGCCAAAGTTGCATATCCAATGCTCTGCAAGAAACAAAACGAAATCCTTAATTTTCAAGGAATTAAGAAAGTTCAAAGTTCAAACCTCTGCAAATACACTAAGTTTATAAATAGTTCATCTATCCATGTTCAGTGGTAGTCACCTGAGGAATGCAAAGGCTAGCTAGAGTTAAATCCGCCATTAAATCCTTCTTGAATTTCATTGCCTTATAGCTCTGGGGCCAATGAAGAATAGGAAACATTCCCTTGACAAAGGAAAGCACAAGTTTGGATGGAGGATTGGTTGGATCAGGTAGAATGGATTTTCTCAACAATCGCACAAGCTCATGCCATAGAGTTGGTGGCTCAGGGGCATTAAGTACCCACTGAGACCTTTCATTCATCGCTTGGATTTGGCAGGTTTCGGTGGCCGAAGGAACCATGGTTGATTGAAGTGTTTGGGAGAACCCCAGAGAGATTTCTCTCTCTTTCTCCAAGGTGTTGAGCATCAGAGTTACTGATTTAGAGAAATGGTATCATACTGAAGAGAGCCTGAGCATTCTAGCACCACTTATATACTCATAGAATGTATAATTCTTTCTGGGGTTAGTGGCAATTTCTTTTTAGAATAATGCTGCTAATGAACGTGAGGATTATTCCTATGCAAAATATTGTCAATGATTTATTTGAAAGTGTTCCACTTAATTAGATGATCAATTAGATCCTTGGTCTTTTAATAAGTATATAATCTTTTACACTAGTTGGTGATCCTCAGTTCTTCATCCATTTAATTTATATATAATGTGATCCTCTTGGAAAGAGAGATCATTGTATATATCCCACTCGCAGTCGTAGATTATATCTGGGTTAGTTGTTATCTTTCTATACAATTTTTTTTTAATACTTGAGAAAGTAGTTGTTCTTAGCAATTGCAGAAAATTGAACCCCTAAATTTGAAATAAAATTCAAGTTTTGAGTTGGTGTCTTTTTCCTCGTGTGCAGAAGAGATTTTGAGGAATGTTTGATTTGGGGGAAGGGTTTGGATTTTTTGACAAATAAGATTGCTTTATTTTTTAATTTTATAATTTGATTAGTTAAAAAAATCATTTCTCTCATTCATTTTCCTCAAATTAAACAAACTTATGGTTGTCCTTTATCTTTCAAGATTTCATAATCCTTATATGAAGAATTTAATGAAGTATTGAAGCATCACTTTTAGTCCTATTGTAGTGAAATATTCTCTTTATGCTGATAAAAAAACTCAACTAAATTCTTATTACCTAGAACACAAACAATGTTATGTTGCTAATTGCAAATCCCTGTTTGGTGGAAGTGGATCAGATCACTCCAAGAAGTAGAAAGATGATGGAGAATTTCATGGAAGAAAATTGATTGTGGAGCCGAAAGGTAGCATATAAGAGAAATGCCACTGTATAGAGAATCACTAATAACTTATTTTTAACTTCAAGTTTAATACATGAATAAGTAAGTATGATTCTATTCATCAAGTTTAAGGTTTAAATTTTAAATAAATAAAAATTATTTTTTTTAATTACATGAGGATAATGTGAGGTTATACCTTTAAGATTATTTAAAAAATAATAATTAATTTTGAATACACAAAAACTAATTCAAAACTATCCTAGCCATCCAAACCCAAAAAAACACATGACCTAACTTTGATCGCAGTCTTGGGACTGCTTTTCCCCCTACTCTACCCATTAAAAACCATTAAATTGAAAAGGGATGAGAAAACGATCTTCAGAGCAAATATAATGGCTGGGCCGGTGTTGCTTTTGACGTTAGCTTTTTTGTCTTAATCAAAAAATGCTAGGGGATGATCACGTTTCTGATTTCTCTATTCCACAATTCCTTTATTTCGGAATTTTCGAGCTTGAAACCTCCCATTCTTATTCTCTCAAAGAATAAGGCGTGAATTAACGTCTATGTCTTCTAAAAGTCAAAGAAATTGTTCCCCCGTTTCAAGTCCACTAACATGTACTAGGTAGAATTGGTTCTCAATTTTGAGTTTAACTTGTAATGAAAAAATAAATATTAGAAGAACTTTTTTTTTTTATGAGACTTAACATGATTTGATTTTAAATTAATTAAAATATAATATAACTTTTAAATATCAAAAGTTAATAAAAAAATAAAATTGTCTCTTTTAAAAAAAATAATAAATAATAATAAAATATTTGCCCCATGCCTCTTGATTTTAAGTCTCCATTACAAATGATAAACACAGTATTACGTCATACTAACATCTTAAATACCCTTTTGCACAGTCTAAAGAAACAAAAGAAAGAAAGAAAGAAAAAAAAGAATGAAAGTAATTAACAAGAAGTTGTGATATCTAACTTTGGAAACATCCAAAAAAAGTGATACCATACGCACCAAGAAAGGAATCGTGGGTGGGAAGAATTGGAGAGAGATGATGCATGATCCTCTTGATTCATCTCATAATGTGTCTTCTTCCATCTATCGATTTCCTTCAATAACAAGCCCTTGGTTTCCTCCTCATCTCCATCCTTTTTCTTCACGCGAACCAGCTTTCCCTTCTTGATTTTGAACCCCATGTTAAGGCACTTCTCTTTAATTTTTAGCCCCAACCAATTCTCTAAAACCAGTACTACAAGAGAGTAAACTAATCAAGTTTATCCCTACCACTTTATAATATCAATGATTAATGACGGGCAATACAAAGAATGTTGAATCATTTTTAAGGGTGAAGTCAACTTGCTAGAGTACAACAAGATTTAAGATCCTTTTTTTTTTTTAACAAAAGGGAATATGACAAGAGAAAATACAAAGAAAAAACAAAATAAAAATCAACAAGGTCTTATTAATTTTACATGAAAGGCCTTTTTTTTTTTTTGAACATGTTACATGAAAGACCTTTAAAACGGAATAATTTTAAGACATGTATGTTTCAATATAAAATTCATTTATTCACAATCAAAAATTTAAAATTTTATGATAGTCTTGTAATTTCACCTCATTAACACAAAAACTTAATGTTTGGATAGAGGGAAATGGAGGGGAGGAGAGGGAAAGAGAAGATTTTTTGATCAATTAGATTACAATATTTAAAAAAATATTCTAATTTAATTAATTAAAAAACTTTCCATTTCTTTTCCTCAATCAAAAGATAAGGTTATAGCATGTATTATTGTGTTGGGTTACAATCGGCCCAAATCAACCTACTACGGTTGACCCAAACCCACTGATGAGTTTTGCCAGCGCTGACTGCCACGGGCCCAGAGAAAAGAAAAATGTCATACAATACATTTCTCATGGGTTGGGCCTTAACCTTCATTCAAACCAGTAGCATCTGTGTCAAACCTATATTGTCTCACGGGCTGGGCCTCAAAAAATCCACGTCTACTTTTTTTTTGGTTTTTCGTCCGATATCCGAGACTTCACCCTGATTAATTCAGATCGACCCGCATCGCGCACCTAAAAATGGTGGGTGAGTTTCCCAACGAAAACTGTTGCGTACACAAAGTCTCAAACTCAAGATCTTGTTTAAGTTGAAACAAACCGTTTATCACTTGATCCAATCCCTCGTTGGTAAATCCATGCCTACTTTGAGAACCAAAGTCAAGGACTCTAGCCTCCAGGCCCCACCGCCTTGACTATTTGTTCCCGACAGCAGCAACGTCGGGGCGTAGCTAGGACATTCCATACAGAGAGAAAAACAATGATCCACCAACAAGATGAAAAACGTAAAGAAGCTGCAACCTAATTGTCCAAATGACTAAAGAAAAAAAAAACTAATTTACTACCAATTTACCTGTCAATTCTTTGGTGATAATGGGGGGTCCAGGAATATTTGTTTTAATAGGGAATGTGGTGTGGATATCACTTGCTTCAATTATATATTCCCCCGTGGCTAAAAAGAAAATTTATATACATTCCCCCACGAGGCCGGCCACAACGTGATTGAATAAATAAACACTGGTTCTGGGAAACCAACCAGATCCTTCCTTGTTATGCCTGAATTTACTAGATTTTCAGGCTGTCCCAATTATATACAGTACTAGTTTAATAAAAATTAAATATAGAAAGTCATCTACAACTAAAATTAAAAAGAATCATTATAAGAGGAATAGATAGGAAAATTATCCTATTAAACTGTTAAAATTTCTAAAAAAATCCTACTAAAATTGTCAAATTCTAAGAAAAACAAATAACCTAACAAATGATGGTCTTAGCAATTAAATTATCTGAAATGATATTAGAAAAATGGAAAATGATACACCCACACTCTCTATATACACACTCCGTTACACATCCACTCCATCTTCATTTCTTCTGTTAACTCCAATGGCAACCAACCTAGCCTTTTCTTTCTCTCTCCTTTCCTTTCTCCTTCTTGATATTCATCGTCCTCATCAGATTCATCTTCCTCCTCACCTCTATCCTCATCCTAATTTCTTATCAACCAAACAACATATCTTTTTTATTGGGTGGCCAAACATCAAATTTGTAAAAATTCTAACAAAAATTTATAAAAATTCATTATTATCTTCTTCCTCTTTTTTTCTCTCTCTCCTCCATCCTGCTGTTCACCGTCCTCACCAAATCCATCTTCCTCCTCACCTCCATCCTCATTCTAATTTCTTATCAACCAAACAACACATCATTTTTATTGGATGGCCAAATATCAAATTTGTAAAAATTCTAATAAAAATTTATAAAAATTCATTATTATCTTCTTCCTCTTTCCTTCTTCCTCTTTTTTTCTTTTCTCTCTCTCTCCATCTTAGTATTCACCATCCTCACCAGATCCATCTTCCTTCTCACCTCCATCCTCATTCTAATTTCTTATCAACCAAACAACACATTTTTTTTATTGGATGGCCAAACATCAAATTTGTATCAAATTTGTAAAAATTCTAACAAAAATTTATAAAAATTCATTATTATCTTCTTCCTCTTTCCTTCTTCCTCTTTTTTTTTCTCCCTCCTCCATCTGGGCTCTCTAAGAGAACCCAGATGGTTCTCCAGGAGAACCCAGATTTGGGTTCCCGGAAGAGAAGGAAGAAGAGGGGAGGAGAGGGAAAAAGGAAGAAAAAGAAAGGAGGAGGAGGGAACAGATCTACAGATAGAGAGCTGAAAAGCAAAGAGAGGGAAAAAGGAAAGCAAGGAGAGCAAGAAAGGGCTGGGCTGGTAGTAACGGAGAGTGACAGATTAAATAACAAATAATAAAAGGGTGTGACAGAGTGTGTATTGGGAGAGGGTAAACGTATTACTGTTTTAGAAAAATACTTTAGGGAATCAATATATTAAAAAAATTAATTAATTAAGAACATTTAAAATGGTGAGATCCTTCTTCGCCCCAGGTATGTGGACAAGGGGCTACTGCTACCCCTTTTCCCACTCAAAGGAATAAAAAAAAAAAA
>BPVZ01000036.1:379248-391548 GCA_020521535.1 Rubroshorea leprosula
AAAATCAAAAATATAAAAGTATGAAAATTTCCCTTTTCTTTGACTAATATATCTTTATTTTGTTTCAGGTGCTACATGCAAAAGGAAATTGGAAATTCCAAAAAAAAGAAAGAAGGGACTCAATTGAAGAAATTAAAAGTTGAAGGGGTGAAATGCAAAGTCTAGCCCAAAACCCATCAAACCCAAACCAAAGCCCAATTACCCAAAACCCAAAGCCTACCAACAACCCAAAACCCACAATTACTCAAACTCAACCCAATACCAACCCATTTCAACTTAAAACCCAATTATCCAAAAAAAAAAACAAAAAAAAGGGGATCTGGAGCCTTCTCCTTCCCCATCAATCTTTCCCCATCAATCTTTCCTCTCTTCTGCAACCGAGCCGGCCTACCCCTCTGCATGAACCAGCCTGCACCTACCCTGCACCGAGCCCTGCATCCCTGGCCTCTTCGCGCCTGCACTCTGCGCCTCACTGCCGGCCTTGCTTCCTGCACCTGCTCTGCACCGAATCTACATCAATCTCCAGCTCTGCACTGCGCCAGCCTTCCTCTGCACCAGATCCCCTCTCCTCTGCGCCTCACTGCCGGCCTTACTTGCTGCTCTGCCTCTGCACGCTACAGCAGCTCCAGACAAATTAGCATTAATATTGATTGACAGAGCAGGGCTTTTTTTTATTACTTTTATCTTTATTTTTCTCTTTTATTCGGGTATATATATAGAGAAAAATCAGATTGAAAAGGGGGTTTTTGTTGGTTGATTTTGGGGTCCGTTTGCTGGGAGTCATTGTTCTTGGTTTCGGGGGAAGGAGAGAGAAGAAAACCAAGCTGATTCCGGTGATATTTCAGCCTCCTTTTGCTAGGTATTTTCCTACAACAGAGGAGCCTTTTTGGGGAGGCAGTGAGGGGAATGATCTGGGCTTGATCCCGTGGGTGGGATCCGCCAGATCGGACTCTGATCTGTTACCCAGAAAGTTCCGCCGTGTTTGTTTCTTTGTCCTCCTGTTTCTGTGATCTGCTTCTATGATATTTACGTTTGTATGTGTTTACTGAAAATCAATGAAAGAAGATAAAAAAAAATGTTCAGTTTATTTTGTATGATGATTGTGTTTCCCTTTCTTCCTGTTAATGAATGTTTATTTTATTTTTATTTGGAATGAATGTGTTCTTCTTTAAAACAAAAAAAAGAGGTAGAAAGGAGATGAACCAGACTTGTTCTGTTTAGTGTTTGATCTGTTTTGCGTATTATAGATTGATGGGTTATGTTTTTGTGGGTCGAGTCAACCCGACCCAATCTAACAAAAAAAAAACTAAAAAGGTTAAAAAGTAAAAAATATGTATTTTATTGATTAATTAGGGGAGTTAGTTTATTTATGATTAATGAAGTTAATTAATTTTAATTAAAATAAATTAATCATGTTTATTGAATTTGATTTGAGATAATTAGATAATTTATTATCTCAAGTTAATTATTAGTAAATGTGATTAATTAATTTTAATTAATTTTAATTAATGTTAAATTAATTATTCAATTAAACTAATTATCTTGATTAATTAATTTTAATTCTCAATTAACTTTAATTTTGGTCAAAATCAAAGATATCTTTTATTTTATCTCAATTTCATCCAGAACTTTCAGGATTAAGCAATTCAGTCCCAAAGTTTTGAATTTTTTTAATCAGTCCTTCATGTTTTCGAATTTAATCAAGTTAGTCCCTTAACTTCTTATTTATGTTATTGATGCATGCTTGTCTTTGATTTTGTCCATTTTAGCCCAAAAATTAAAAAAATGTTTCAATTTGGTTTACCCTTCTTTCAAGCTTGCTTATTAAGACTTAAATACAAACATAATGAATAAGTTGAATCAAACCCCCAAATGTTAAAGTATGCAACCGTGTTTAAACGGAGGATTGTGAGGTGCGCGTATGCCCTTCCTCATTCCTAACCGAACCCCCGAGTCCCGATCTCTGCGCAGACCTGTTTTAGGTGACTTGTCCCACCTTATAATTTGGACGAGTGGCGACTCCCTTTTTCTTATATATTTCACACTTGATTTTTTCATTTGTTTTGAAAGAAATCTTAAGTGGTCGTCAACAATTATACGTATTTATTTATTTAATAATATTTTATAAAAATAATTTTACAATTTATAATTATAATTTTATAATTAAACGTGATATTATAATTATAATTTTATAATTTTATAAAAAGCTTTAAATGCATTTGATTGAGCCTTTGAGATAACATTAATGATAATTCAAAGGTAGATTTAGGATTAAGCAAGTATTATTTTATAAGTTAAAAGAGTATTATTTTATAAATTAATTTTTTTTTTCTAAAAATAGACAATGAAATAAGTTAAATTTAGAATTCAAACATTAAAGGTAACATTTAAGAAAATTAAATACACTAACCTACCGTGGAGATATGTTTCTAAAATCACCTCAAAAAGAAATAATCTCGAGTTATGTAAAATATGACAAGAAAAACTACTTTGACGAGCAAGTAAATAATAAAAAATAAAAAATAAAAAACAATAATGGCAAATTCTACGGCACTTTTCTACACTAACAAGTTACTTACAGTTAGGATCAGGAGTGGCTCTCGCTAGAGTGATGGTATCCATTGACTCACTCAGAGCAACCATTTACTTTAAATAACTTCTATCAGATCCTCCTTTAATGCATCTCCATATGTATATATTTGTTTTATTATTATTATTATTATTATTAATTTTTTAATATTTAATAATTATATTAAATTTTGATTAATTTAGAATTGAATCACATTAAATTTCATTAAAAATAAAATTTCTCGACACATATTTTTTCAATCACAAGGGTAAAATTTCAGACGTTACTTTAAAAAAAAAATAAATTCTTTTTATTCGAATCAACGTGTTATTAGTATATCTATATATATTTGTTAATCTCCATAAGAATTGTATTTTGAGAAATTGAAAGAATTGACAGTTTGGGTGACAAACATTGAATGCAGAGTTAATAATCTGTCCCACAAACTGCAGTTTAATTTAGCCATTATATTTTGTTTTTCTATCGGAATTAAAATAACCATGCTGTTTGTATTTATTCCAGTTTTTACTTTAGTACTGGAAGAGGATGACAGCACCGCAGCAGAGAAGTCATAAAGGATCCGTCGGATGAATAGTGGTATGTGTCTGTGAGCTGTGACGCGACACGACCCGACGGCAGCATATCACAGTGCTACGCTCCAAACTCTCCGAGACAACTCGAGATACGAGGGGCAATTTACTGGTACCTTTTTTTTTTTTGAGGAAAATACTGGTACCTTTTTTCCCATTGCCACTTTTTTTTAAGGTTCACATCCCACGTGTCGGTCCATCAATCAATTTTGGGTCACCTAAACATTCATTCATGTTAGGATCACGAAATCTTATTCTCTTTTGTACAGAAATATATATATTTTTTATAATCCGGTTTTCTTTGAGGGTGGATTTTGGAGTCCCACTCCGGTCTCTGTTGTTTTTGTTGGATTTAATCTCCATGTTCATGGTGAAAGATTCCCTCTGTTCTTTTGGAATTTGCTTAGATGACAGAGTAACAGCTAGATTAAAGTCAATGAATAGGGCATGAAACTGATTAGTTCACTCCAATTAGTTGAGACTTGAGACATCTCATGTTACTTGATAAAAGGATAAAAAAAATAAAAAAATATTTTATAAGATAGATTATATGTTAAAAGTTTAATTTATTTTATAAATTTATTAAAATATTTTTAATAAAATTATTTTTTATATTATTTTATTAATAATATTTTAATAAATTTGTAAAATAGATTATACTTTTCACATACAATCTGAACTATAATACATGTATATTTAAAAGAAAAAATCTAAGATTTTTAGTTTAAATTTGAAAAATAGACTATACTTTTCACATACAATTTGAAATATAATACATGTATTCTTAAAAGAAAAAGTCAAAGATTTTTAGTTTAAATTTGATAATTAATTAAGAAAGGAAATTCATCAATCCAATATTTAAAAAATTAAGATAAAAACACTCAAAATGTTTTCAAAATTTTTTTTATTAAAAATGAGTAAATTAATTTATTTTTGAGCTAGAATTGAGATTATTCTAATTTTTTTCTTTATTAGAACAATATAGTTTTTGAGTGTAATGAGTAGTACAGCAGATATAAATCCTTTTCTTTAGACTACTCACTTATTAGATGAATCTCATGACTATGGGTAAAACCATTGTGGAAATACTTATGAAAGGTAAAAGTTACAACCAAATTAAGTCAAATGCATTGTCTAAGATCTTCTTTTCCTTTTACCTAAGCGTTAATGATATATGGGCCAATGTTAACATAATTATACGAAAATATTTCATCACATGAGAGGTGATTATTACTAAGCATTGACTACCCACCTCCACCTAACTAGAATTTGAAAATAGACCATACACAGAAGTCTTTGAAAACAGAGTAAACAAACAGCTTTTAAGCTTCCAAATGTCTACAGATGCAGCAATTGGCTGATTCTTGTGCTCATGTGATAATGTAATAATAAATAAAGGCTGTTATGTTAGACAACAGAGTTTGCAGACACCCCCAAACCCCACATTGGCTTGTTGAAGAAACCTACTTTTTTGCCCCAATTTGGGATCAGAGCTAACCCCAAGTCAAAATAAATTCATCAACAGTAATGAACATGACCTCACATTCAATTTCTTTTTCTCTCTCCCCCTTAGCCGTGGATTCAAAAGAATCCAAAGCTGTAACATCATTCGGTGTTTTCTACAACTCTTGATGCCTTTTTATCTGTTACATTTCCTTTTCACCATCTTCCAAATATAAAAGCAGAGTCTTGGTTTATCTCAGGTAAGAGAACAGAGGAGGGTTTATCAAGGATATGGACGTGGTGCGATCAAGAAGAAGCAGAGAAGACAGCCCGGACAGGGCCAGAGTTTGCATGAAGCCAAGAGTTAAACACACCAGGAAAGTTCAGGTTGTTTACTACCTGACCAGAAATGGCCACCTTGAGCATCCTCATTACATTGAAGTCACCCATTCCGCCAATCACCCACTTCGCCTCAGAGGTATTTGCCCATTTTGTGTACTTTTTCTTTCTGTTTGTAATTTCACAAACGCTTCAAATTTTTCATCTTTTATTGTCTCTGTTTTCTGGGTTCATGATTCCTAGATGTAATGGAAAGACTCACGGCACTTAGAGGTAAAGGAATGCCTTCTCTGTATTCTTGGTCTTGCAAAAGGTATACCTCTATACATCTCTTCTGTTCTTCCTTCTCCTGTTTCTGTTTCTGTTCTTGCCTAACACATTTTCGCTTTTTGAGTTTCAGGAGTTACAAAAATGGTTATGTATGGAATGATTTAGAGGAAAATGATGTTATCTATCCATCAGATGGAGCTGAGTATGTACTCAAAGGTTCTGAATTGGTCGACGGCTGCTCTGTTTCAAAAAGATTTCAACTTGGAAGCAACAGGATGCCACCGCCGCCACCGCCGGGAATTCATGAACCAAGTATCCATTCAAAACAGAAATTGCAATCGTTCTCTCTGACTCGATCGACCCATAGAGGAAGAGAACGGGAAGGGCAGAGGACTGCATTTGAAGAGCAAGAATTCGAGGATGAAGAAGAACAAGAAGAGGAAGCATATGAATTGGACGAGGAGAAGACGAGCTACACAAGCTCCACCACACCGCATTCTCGCTGCTCCAGAGGAGTATCCACTGATGAGCCAGAAGAAGACCACAAAAATGGCCCCAATTCAATCCCCAATCACTCATCCCCACCGCCAACCGCCTCCATCCTCTCGGAAAAGCCAAAACAGAGCAAAAACAGTACTTCCCAGAGATTCGAAGACGGTGACCCAGTTGCCCCCGGGTCAGCATCTGGCCGAAACTCTGTTCTGCTTCAACTAATTTCCTGTGGTAACTTAGCCGTTTCTAAAGCGAAGAATGTATCCAATTTGAAGCAACCTGCAAACAATGCACTGAAGAAGAGCGAGAATTTGCACAAAGGAGTTCTCTGCAAAAGTGCAGTGAAGCGTGCAGTAGGCGATGAAGATATGATCATAAGCTGCATGTCGGAGAATCCCAGGTTCGGAAATTTACAAACGGAAGAGAAAGAGTATTTCAGTGGGAGCATCGTTGAGGCAATGAGCGAGCAACGGGCAGTGGTTGCTGCTCAGCCAGCGCTGAAGAAATCCAATTCATACAATGAAGAAAGGTGAGTCATTTTCTTCATAACGTACATATATTTTCACTTAGCCTAACTAGTTTTATTACTCTACCTTTAAGAAAATTGCAAATTTTTTACAACCTTTCTTCACAGTAAGTTTTTTTTTTTTTTCTTAAAAAAAGAAGAAGATTGAACTAATTAAGATTTGATGTGTTCAGGAGCTGCAAGGCTGGATTTGGAGAAATCAAGGAGGAGGAGGAGAGGAGAAAAGAGAAGGTGGGGAAAGGCAATTGTATCCCACGTAAGAAACTGTCATCGGCATTGAAACAGAGTAGAACATGAGAGAAACTGGTGTTTTCCGGAATTATGGAGGTTGCTTGTTGAAGTTTAGAGGTCTCATCATTGAACAGGAACCGTTTTCCTTTTTCGTTGTAAAAAGGGGTCGGTAATGAAGTCTTAGGGATGTTACTTAGCAGAGGAAAAAAAAATATTGGAGATGTTGAAACTTGAAAATGAAAGGAAGCTGTTATTCTCTGTTCTCTAAATTTGGCCATAGAAATCATAACACGCTTAGACTATCCTAACAGCATTCTACATTAGCAAATTTAGAAAATCAGAATGTTAGACCACAGCCACAGGGGAAAGGGTAAAAGTTTGAGTTTAGTTCAATTAAATTTACTTTATGCATATATACTCAAATTTGAATATGGGATTTGAATTTATTATTTTTATTTATTTATTTATTTTGAATGTGGAGAGTGAGTCTTGAACTTCATACTTTAAATAAGCATCCTTGAATAAGCATCCTTGAATAAGCATAACAAAGTGTTTATAAGAGTTTAATAATCACTAGTCGATAAGGTGGTTCTTGAATTTATTATTTTTATTTGATGAAAGACTACATAACCCTTTTTACTTTCTAATCCCTATCTGTTTGGAGTTTGAACTAATATGCAAATTTCCAAATCATTTTTTGAGTTTAAATTCAGAATAGTTAAATTAAACTTGCTCAACTACGAAGTCTAGATCATTTAAAACAAAACAACCCGAGTCTAGAATCCAGCTCGAATTCAGCTTCGTTAATAAACTCCACCCCGTCCATGGCTATCTATTAAAGGCTTTGTTCATTTTCATAGACTTCATTTATATTCCCCTTTTTGTCATTTTCATGCATTATTTTGTTTTGTTTTAATTGCATAATAACATAAAATTATCTTTCGTCTTTTTTTCATTCACATGTTTACAACTTAAATACAAGATTTTTGTTTCATAACTCTACTTAAAAATAAAATTATCATTGAACCACTTAAATATTTGAAATCATTATTACACTTTAATTCACACAAAAACAGTGCACTCCCGTCTTTTTTTCATTCATATGTTTACAACTTAAATACAAGATTTTTGTTTCATAACTCTACTTAAAAATAAAATTATCATTGAACCACTTAAATAGTTGGAATCATTATTACACTTTAATTCACACAAAAACAGTGAACTTCTATCTTCATAATCTATTCAAGTAATCAATTGATGTCATTTTTTAACACACACACACACACAAAAACAAAGAGAGCATGAAAAGCATATTTAGAATGTTCTTCAAAGGTGATTCTTGCATGAGTCCATACTTAATTAGTGTATTTAAAAAAAAAGAGAGATTTTTTTATCTTATGCCCTTAGGGCATGGAATAATGGTACAATAAATACATAATTTTATAATTAATTAATATATATAAAATGATAAAAGTTAATTTGAATTTAATTAATTGGCTAATTAACATTGTTTACATAACAATAATACTTAAATAAAAGTTCTTTTATTATTTTTTATATAAGTTAATTGCAAAAATATATATTTATTACACCTTAACATATAACTTAAGGGTGCATGTTAGAAAAACCTTTAAAAAAAAAAAGCTCTTGACTCAAAATTTTGAAATTAAATTAAATTTATAAGAAAAAAATTAGTTGTCAATAAATTCAACCCTTATATGGCCAAAAAAAAATAATAATAAATTCGAACTCTTATGATTATTATTTAGATTATTCTAGCCCCTCAATTTTAAGGTTTTATATAATTTTTATCCCTTAATTTTTTTTATGTATTTTTTTTATTTTTTAACTATAAAAAATGTATTTTTTTAATTTTTTTGTTAATTAATTTATTAAATTTATCAAAATTTACATATTTTTAATCTATCAACTTAAAATTAAGGGATAAAAAATATTTTTATATTAAAAATTAAGGGATTAAATATATATAAATTTAAATAAATTTAATAGATTAATTGACAAATAAACCAAAAAAATATATTTTTTTACCATTGAAAAATCAAATAAATATATAAAAAATTAAAAAATAAAAATTATATAAAATTTTAAAATTGAGGATCAAAATTGAGAATTAAGTTAGAACACAGCTGGGTATCTGGATGGGATTAGACAGTTCACATGGATATAGACTTCAGGCCTAGCCCTAACTTGATGGCCCATTGGAGAAACAATTAGGTTCTTGGAAGTCCAAGCTGTTTTCTGTTTTGACTTAATTTGATAATGTTGTCCATAACACATATTTATAAAATTCTTATAATTTATATATTTAATAAATTATTTATTTTGAACCTGGGTCTTCGGGTCAAGTGGTTTTGGCTACTCTTGTAAGGTTCATGTCCCTCTTCCCTAGGGCAACGGTTCGAACCGGTCCCATGACAAAATGTTCAAAAAAAAAAAATTATTTATCTTTATTTTTTTTTTAAAGCCATATTATTCAAAATTAATAAAATTTTTAAATAATTTAATAAAATCTTCAAATTTTTTTATGCATTATATAGTAAATTATTAATTAATTTAATTTTAAATAATAATGTATTTAATTAAATAATTTTACAATAAATAACTTTTTAAAATATAATTATTAAATATTAAAATATTTTTTGTGACAATATAAAACAATACTTCTATCAAATATAACTACAAAATAATATCAGACGGTATTATCAAACTAGTCCGAGCCTTGCCAAGTTGCTAGGCTTCTCATTTCTGTTTCTGTTGACTTTTGATTTGGGGCTTCCGTTGATCGCCTCGGAGATGTTTAGTCAGTGATATTTCTCCTTAAAAAAAAAAAAAAACACTTTCTCTAGGAATTGATATTAATTAACTTTTGGGTCAATTGCAATTTTTTATAAAAAGATTTAATTAAAAAATCATATTTTTAAATTAATTTAAATTAATATTATAAAAAAAAATTTAGTCAATAATATAATCTTTACAATTTTATTAAAAAATATTAAGTGAATATACATGCAGGTATCTTATAGATTTCGTTTTCAGATCTGACTTTAAAAATAGATGGCATGGATGATTACTTGGAAAATTTTTTTTTTTTTAAAAAGAATAAGAAAAAAAGAGGCAAATAAATTGCTGAGACCCATTCCATTTGAAAACAAACAAAATTGTTAGGTGCTCCCTTTTTTTATTTTTTATCATTTTTAGCTAAAATTATTATGCATGCTGTTTATTTTAAAATACATCAATAACAAAAAAAAGTGAGGCTTGCAAATAGAATGTGTTAGACGTGTTAACGTGCACATTATTTAATTTTTTTAGTAAAATTATAAAGATTATATTTTTAATTAAAAAATTTTAAAAGATAATTCTTGATTTATAAAAAAAATTATATTCTTAATTAAAAAATTTTATAAATTATGTTTCTATTTGTGCGAAATCTTCTCCTTGATTGCCCATATCGATTTAAATCCACCTCCAAGCAGGTGAGTTCATATTTTATATACATGGTTAATTGTCCTTCCGTAAATGGGAGCATAATGTGACAATTAAGGCCCACAAAATTCAGTAAATGGAAAGAGAAATAAGGTGGAGGACGAGAGTGACGAGACCCTTTTCTTCTGTTAAAATTTATATCCTACTATATATTTTGGATCAATTACTAGTTCAATAAATCAAAATGTGAGTACAAACTTATCAAATTGAGTTACATAATAGCCTAGATAGTAGATGCCACCCCTTTTTGAGAAAATGCAAAAGATGTCACTCAAGTCGCAATCCCTTAAAAAATTCTCCATTTCCACAAAGACCTTGTTAAGTGTTCCAAACCGTCAAAAGAAGTTAGGCGTACTTGGTGATGGCTCAAATGAGTGCTTAATTATGTAAAAAAAAGAAAAGAAAAAAAAAAGAGTGCTTAATTCATCTCGATCTACTTGTGATATACAGCACAAACACAGATATTGAGTCTAGATCCAGTTTTTACGCATGCACCATGCCCTTTGCCTCACTTTCTTCATAATTATTCCTTGAACTAAGCTAATTAGTATTAAATTATTTGTTCTTGGGATCCATAACCATTTAATTGAAGTCATTAAATTTTCTTCCCAAACACTTAAGTCAGCCAGCTCTTTCTTGTCCATCGATCTGCCTTGGTTGTACTGATTCTCAAAATCCTGTCATATGCTGCCTCTTCCATTAAGTTAGCTCTTGCACATGCCTGCCACACGTTCTAGTTAATGCCATTTCTTAATCCCATAGATTTAGTCAGAAAAATACCTCTACTCCATAATTTTACTTGGTGAGAATTTATTTACATATGTCTAAAATTTTCACATTAAATTATCATCCTATTTTAAAACTTTAATTTTTTTTTGGCCGCAAAAATCTAATAGCTGAAAATGATAATATTTAATATAAAACATTCTAAATTAGAGTTTACTTTTAAATTACAAAATCAAAACCATTAAATAAGAGAGGGTCTATTCTCATATTGAAGGGCTCATTAACATATATCTTATTGAATTACACAAAATGTTTTTGTTCAAATTACAAAACATAAAATTTAACTTCTATAATTTATATAACACTTGCACATATAACGGGTTTACACTTATATTAGTATATTTTTCAGAATTCACCAACAAATCTTGGTGCAAGTGGAAGGGTGGGAGGTGGATCTAGCCGACCGCAAGGAATTGGACAACGGAGAAGAAAATGCCGCGAGACGCGATGTGGTCTTAATTTCTTTGTTTCTCTTTCTCCATGCTATTATATAATTTAAACATACACTAAACTCACATCCCCCATTTCCATTTCAGTGATCTTTCTTTTTATTTTGCTCTTCTTCTCGGCAATGGCTACTACTAGATTGTTCTTGCTACTGGCTCTATGTGTGCTTCCCATGCTCGCTAGTGCCAAGCCTGGCCCATTCCAAATCCGCGGCAAGGTCTACTGTGACACCTGCCGCGCTGGTTTTGAGACCGTCAAAAGCTATTACATTTCTGGTAAGTATACATGTTGATATGCTTTTATGGATGGAAAATAGTGTGATTTGTAAATGGTATATATATGAGTCGAAATCCACCAATATTATCTTAGGCCATATGCACCTACTAATCTACCAATTTGGCCTATGAGTCCGGGGCTTTATGTTAATCAATAATAACAATTGGGTGATCTTAATTAATTAATTTGGTGATATTGCTTGATAACTTTGCAGGTGCGAAGGTGAAAATCGAGTGCAGTGACAGGAACAGCTTAGAGGTAAAGTACAGCGTGGAGACGGATACGGACAGCACCGGAACTTACAATTTTGAGGTTCAAGAAGACCACGGTGACCAGATGTGCTACGCGGAACTGGTAAGCAGCCCGGTGGCTGACTGCAAGGTGCCGAATAAAGGACGCCATCGCGCAACCGTCATCCTCACCCGCACCAACGGCGCAGTTAATGATCTTCACTACGCTAACAACATGGGATTCCTACAGAGGAAGGCTCTGGATGGATGCGATGAGTTGATAAGGAACTTGCTATTGGATGATGAGCAATAGATTTTGCTGTTTCTTCTTAATTTCAGACTGTTATCTCTCTCTTAGGCCTGTCAAAGACTGTTGTTTAATTACCTGCCATTGTTCTCGATGATGGTGTTTTTTGGTTTCTTGGGCGTTAGTACAATAATTTGTCACTCGTGGCTTCCAAACTGTTGCAATAATAAAATGAATGTATAAGATGTTTATTGAAGTTTTAGACTTTTTTTTTTTTTTTCTGTAAGTAGAGAGTAAAGTAAGCACTTGGCCCTTCGAGCCAAGCGGCCTTAAGGCTGCCTTACAGT
>BPVZ01000036.1:461289-492352 GCA_020521535.1 Rubroshorea leprosula
CTGGATTAAGATTTAAAATTACATAAGTAGAAATTAATTTCAATATGTGTAAAAACTGTTCTCGAGACATCCTACCCCATAAATATAAAAAATAAAAAGAAAAAAAGAAAATCTCATAATTTCATAAAAACAAAAATAACGTCGTCAGAAAGCTTCATGGTTCATGGAGTATATGCTATAACCTCTGAGAAAAATTATACACACACATAACCATAGTCTACACATGATCAAATTGTAGGAAATTGTTAAAATTCTAATTGCATCATCAAATTAATTCCTGACAAAAAGGGAAAAAAATCATTAAAGCATAAATGATTTTATCCACTGCTCTAGCTAGCACCATTGCAGTTTCTTCCATTCCATCCTTTTCCCAATGTTGGGTCCCAACTTTTCATGAATGAAAGGCACCACTTTGTTTCTTGAGCTGCTGCCGGGCCTCAGACAATGCCTGGTTCACCTCATCATCTGGCGTTTCTCTTTGCAGGATCTCGTAGTCTTGTATTGAAGCTTCCCATTTTCCCAGCTAGTACATATAAATTTAAAGCATTGGTAGATTTCACAAATTTAGCTTGCACGAATTTTATTTATATAATTTAACTGAATTTAATTTTTTTTTAACAAATATAAAATTTTATAATTAATTGGGTTTTCTACATAATCATCATTGCAAAATGTAAATATGAATTGACTTTAATCATAACTAGTTCGAAAATAAATGAATTCCTTACACTGTAAGATTTTCCAAACATATTCTTTCATTGACTTGGTAAAGGTATTATTAATGCTTTGAAAACATGGGTGTGTCAAGTTAAAATCATGTTCCAACTGTGGGACAGGGAAGAAATTTTATAAAAGAAGGGTTATCTTCTACGTTTATATTTCCTTCATTAGATATAGAAAGGAAAAAAAATAATAAAAGAAAAAGAAATATTTTGAAAAGATTTTCTTTTTTATAGTTTGAATCTACATCATACTATGAAAAAATGACTCTTAAATAAAAAGATAACTTTTAATATCAAGATGCTAATGACTTATTTAAAAATTAATTTAGTATAATCTGATACAATTTTACTAAAATAACTCACTCAAATTGAGATTGACAATTAATCTAACAACTCTTTTAATTAAGGTTTACAAACTTCTAAAAATTTAAGTTAAAATTGTTAATAGTTTTTAATCTTCACATTTATACATCAAACTTACTTATACTGCTCAATGACATGGGATTCGGCGCATCACACTTACTGCTCTTGACACTTTGTTTTGAAAACATGGTGTTATTTCAACAATTTGGAAAGTTTGGTGTCCTCATTCACCTACTCGACCAAAAGTCATTCTCTACTTGTCATATATTCAATGTTTTCAAAACCAGCCAGACCAAATGGCCCGATCAAAAACTGGTAGGGTCTCTAGAATCCAGTACAAATAAAGGAATGAACCCAGGATATAGACTTAATTTATTATTTAAAATTTGCTACTTTTAAAATTTATTTTCTTCTTTTAGAAATATTTTCTAGCTTTGCTACGGTCGTCCTATAAGTATTGTAGTTGATTAATTATGTTCACATTAATTAGTAATTACTCTTCAAAACCCTGTTAAAGAGATATTGCAAAGTTAAGGTAAAACTGAGTCACCTTGGCATAACAATCGGCTCTTCTTAGCCTGGCCTTGCTGTAGCCCGGTCGGAGGTTGAGTGCAGCAGTGCAGTCCTCTATGGCTTTCTCGTAGTGACCAAGCTTGGACCGACAGGCTGCTCGGTTGCACAACAACACTGAGTTGAAGGGGTCATGGTCAAGTCCCTCCCCGTAAGCATTACACGCATCCAAGAACTTTGACGCCTTGAACAGCTCATTGCCATTGGATCGCGCCACTGCCACTGCTCTGGCCCTCCGCGTTACTGCACTTACTTCCCTGTTGTTGGAGTCAAGCCGAGCTGCTCTCTCAATAGCCGCTAATGCATCATCGAATCTGAACACCCAATCAAAAAGTTGTTTGTTTTCTAACACGACATTTAATAGATGAAACACACAAAAAGTATAAATGAAATGTTACTTTATTTAGAGACATCAATTTGGAATCAGGTCAAATCGAAGTTATTTTTTTTTTTGAAGGAATAGATGTTTTAATGACAATTTATATAATTTTGATATTAATCAGTGGATGATTTTGAAAGTAATTCTCATATTAACTTATTATATTTAACAAATTAGATATTTTTAAATGTTAATTATAAAACTTAAACTATAATTCAAATTCTTAAGACAATACTTGGTTAATATGTCACAGCTTTGTTTAGCTCTAATGTTATACACAGCAGTTACATATATTTATGGCAAGGGTCAACTTAAAGCAATATGTTTAATTAGCTGTCTTTGATGAAAGTTCGGGACAAACAGCTGGCATTTATAAACTAATAATGTCAATAAAAAGATCACGAGTTTGATTAATTTCAAAAATGGAAATATAAAAAGGAGAATTAGGTGCTTGGTCATGACAAACAACAATTAACCCAAAATCTAATTATAGCTGGGCCAGTTGGTGGGAAAAGCTAGGATTTTGCCTATGTTAATTGGTTCCTTTGTCCCAACAGCAAATTTCCTTTTGAGTTGTTTTACACAATTTATATTCTCTCTAGTAACCTAAAAGCCTAGATTCTGTTGGAAAAGGGTAAAACCTATATGCCTAGAAACTTTGTTGCATGGCTTAAACTTCATTTGTCTATGTTACCTTGTACTGTGTTGTTGATAAGGTTTCTTCTTTTTCTTTTTTCTTTTTTTTTTTTTTAAATTAACTAAAATTAATTGAAAGGAAAAAGTATTCATACCCCTTCTAAAAAGTAGGAGTAAAATTATCTTTAAATTACTTAATTTTAATAAATTTTTATTATAAAAATTAAAATATCTTATTTTCAACATATAAATTATATTATTTTTTATTTTTTCTCATAATATTTTACTAAAACAATGTAATTTTAGAATTTTTTTTTCATTTTTTTAAGATTTAAGATGGATAAACACAAACTCTTAATTATAAATAATAAATTTATATTTTTGGATAAAAATATTATGTAAAAAATGTTTGTGTAAGTATGGAGAAAGGAAACCTTAATTTCACAACATTGACAAACAAGACCAACCTGCCTATTGCCATGTCCACCTGAGCACGTACCACTAGCAAATTTGCATTACCGATGGGGCCAAAGAATTTGGTGCAGTCATCGACACTGAAATTTGGACCCTTCAATAATGCCAATGCTTCATCGGCTTCTTGATGCCTGTGGAGCTTAAGCAAGGCCTCGGCTTGCAATGCATATATCTAAAGCAAAAACAACAAACTTAATCAAGGGACAGAAGCTATTTTTAGCCTACCATAATGTACTAAATCAAATGAAAAACTTGATTTGAATTTCGTTGTTTGATGTTACTTGCCTGTGGCGCAGAGTCCGCCCCAGTGTTGATAGCACACCATGTCTGTTTGATCAGGGCATTCCAATCTCTTAGCCTTTTAGCTTCGGTGCACTTATCCAAATGCTTCTGCAGAGCTTTAGCTTTGGCTATGTCTTCATGGTCAGCTTCTGGTCCTGCATGCTTGCAATGATAGATAGCCTTCTCCACTTCCCCTAACCTGTATAAACATAAACATATTTGAACGTTACCTCGACTTCTAACTAAAATTTTTGAAATTAGTCTGCATCAAACTTATAATCTATGGTTTTTCCTTACCGAAGATGTAAGTTCGCCAAACGATGATGAGCTCTGTGATAATGGGGTTCAATTCGGATGGCTTCTCTGCACTCGAAAACTGCCTCAAGCAGCCTCCCCAAAGCCGTTAATGCCGCACTTTTGTTGCTTCTATACGATGCTTTCTTCGGATCAATGGCGATCGCCGCTTCATACAAAGCCAACGCCTCCGCGAAATTCCCACTCTTGTAATCCTCATTGCCCATAATCTTGAGCGTTTCAGGGTCCATTCTCGTAGAAATCGCCCTGCACAACGACCCTGATTCTACTCCACTGCGCTTTTCCTCCGCCGGTTTCTTCACCACATTCCCCATTCCACTGTTGGGATAATTTGATTTTGTCTTGTAATTCTTCTCTTTACTGGGAAGATGATCGAGAACGCTATACGAATTCGTGTTTGTGTTTCCTCCGGTACCGCCAGGTTGCCTCAAGTTACCCAAATTTCCCAAAAGCATGACGTTTCCCGACGAGGCACGTACAAGATTACTGTTTCCCTTTGATTTTTGGTAATCTGGAATCATGCTTTCCAGCTCGCCAGAAATTCCAATTGCTTCTTTAGGCACCCTACTACCTTGGTTAACGTACGCCAAATTAGGCATTGTCGTTTTATTCCCTTCATCTGGTCCTTTCCTGCCGTACTGGTTTTGTTGATTTTGTAGAGGGACCTTGTTGGGATAATTTGATTTTGGTTTCATCGGCGGCTCGGACCGACTCACGGTGGAGTCCAAAAGAATAGCGTCATGGGAGCCACTCCGCCGCCTCTTGCTCGGCGCTTTAACAAAGTTGCTGTTGTTCACCACCGTCGGAAGAGAACCGGTGGAAGGAGACCTTTTGGACCAAAAACTACGGCTCCCAAAAACTGCATTAAAAAGGCCACAACCGGTCCTCCTATTGTCCGGTGAGTCCATGGCCATTTTTCTGTTTTGCTGCCCTATCTTTCAATTGCAATTTTTGTCACTGAGGGAAATAATGTATCAATCTTAAGCAAAAGACGGATTGAAACATGGTGTGAGGAAAATCAATTTGGGGTTTTGGAGAAAATGTGTTTAAGAAAGAAGAGAGAATGAATTGAGAGGACTAAGGAATGCAAGGGGGTGGAAGACTTTTGGTCATGTTTCTCCTTTGATTAAAGAGTCAATATGAGATGAAATGATGAGAAGTTGGTTAGCAAAAAGAGAATAATGATATACAGTTGTATTGCTTTTATTAATTGAAAATGATGCAATTTGGGGTTTGATTTTTGGATTTTCTTTTTTTTTTTTCTTTTTTCTTTTTTTTTTCTTTTTTGGGTATGGAAAAGGGAAATGAGGACTGCAGAAGACTCGGTCCAGGGACAAAGAGGATCTCTAGATTTTTAGAAGGGTTAGATTTCTCCTATGTTGCCTTTCCCAATATTTAGGCCTGCCGACTTTTGAGTTTTGTTGTTTAATTTAGTGCTGCTTACAGCCAAGCCAATACCTAATAATAAGGTACACAAACGAGGGCACGTCTGAGGTTGTGGACAGCCGGCTTTTGAAGAAGAACCATTGTTAAGAAAAGGAAATGAGGTCTCTTTGACAAACATGAAGACAGATGGTCGAATAGTATAACATTGTTCATGTTTAGGTCTATCATTGCTTCCATACTGTATATACCATCAACATTTCAGTTTACCAATTTTGACCGTTGCCATTGCTTGATATTTTGTCCCCACCCAAAAAAATTATAAAAGTTTTCATAAAATGCCCAAAATCAGTGTGTGTATACATCTTGATATTTAAAATATTACGTTATTTAATTTTAAAATTAATGAGATATAATGTACATTTTATTTATATTTAATTTATTGAGTGCTTATTTTGACATTCTTAATTTTCATTTTTTTTTTCTGTCAACGATTTAAATAATTCAGTAGTTATCCTTTTTTATTAAAAATAAGAGATATTGAGTTTAAATAGCATGATATGCAAATAAAGTAGAATAAGAGATGAGAAATTTTTTTTTTTTTTTATTGTGCAACCAACATAAAAAAAAAATCACTTTTTAAAAAGAGTAATAATATTTAGGTAGAGCATCGTATGGGTTGAAGTGGAGGTCAATTGACATAGTTTGCCACATTGTTCCTCTACGTGGATTTTCCTCTTTTTTTAAATTTTTGTAAAATCCTAGTTTTTCTTTTAAAATAAGATTATAGCTATAATAGAAATCATGAGGCCAAAACATCTTGTGAGATGACACGACGATGGTGAGGAAAGACCCAAAATTACAGCAAGACGAGCCGGTTGAATCACTCAACGATTTCTTCACCATGGTCTCCTCCATGGTTCTCCTTCACAATTCTTTTTCCTTATCATGTTGATATACTAAATCTCCAGTTTTATTTATTTTTTCCCATTGAATTTTACCTCCTTATTTCTAGGGTTTAGATTCATGGTTAGATCCATGGTTCTCCTTCACAAAATTTTTTTTTTCTCATCCTCTTGATGTACTAAATCTCTAGTTTTTCTTCTTTTTTTTTTTTTTCTTTTTTCCCCTCTGAATTTTACCTCACTATTTCTAGGGTTTAGATTGAATGTTAATGTAACCCGTAACAATTTCACCTATTGGAGCCTAAATTTGTTTTTGATTTCTCTTAAAAAATTGAAGACGAGAAAGACGAAGATGAGGACTCTGCCTTCTTCTATTTGATCTCCTCTTTACAACAATGGGGATTTCTACCACTGGGAATTTTCGTCGATTTTCATTTGAATTTATTTTATGGACATTTCTACCAAGAGAATTGAATTGTTATGTGTTCCTTTCCCTCAGAAGATTGCTGTAGAGTTTAAGCGGAGGAAGATTTTCGTTGGGTGGATGGTATTACTTTAGTATAGCAAAGGAGTTTGATTTTAACCATATAAACCAAGATTTTACAACCAAAAAAAAAAAAAAGAAAGAAGAGAGAAAAGCCACATCAACAGAATAACGTGGCAAACCACGTCAATCGACCTCCATTTTGATCTATATGACCACATTTAAATATCATTACTCCTACTAACAACCTGTTGGTTTGAGTAGAATGAGTTCAATTCCTTTTAAATATGATCTTAAGTTCGAATCTTGTGAATAGAGAATTAAGTATTGTGAGAGATTTTTTCTAAATGAGGTCTGAGGCAGCTCGATTCCAAATTAGTTGAAATTCAATGTGATTACTGGATACCAAAAAGTTAGTACCAAATATATATATATCATTACTCCTTTAGAAACCTTTGTAACACAGCATTTGTTTTTTTTAATGGTAAAACAAAGATTATAGTGAGAGGTTACTTCAATCTAAAGTCAAAGTATATCTCTAGTTTCAATAAGCACTTACAATGGTACTTATAAACTGCTTATCCACAGAAGACTGCCAAGACAAATATAATAAGCACAGGAAGATATCAAGCTTTACCCACTGAATTAACCCTCTTGGAGAAAACAACATAAGCTAGATGGGTAATTCGGGAATAATTTTGATGCCACAAAGTCAGGTTGCATTTTTTAAAAAATAGGCAATGGACAAGACAAAAAGGATTTGTGGTGCCAAGTGACCATGCATGTAGGTTAGAGATAATCTCCTTCCTCAAAAGTAGATGTTTTGAATTCTAAATATAGTACGTTAAGAACTAAAAAGTATAAAATTTGAAGAAAAAAGGTTACCTCTTGTTTATATAATTTACTAATCAAGTTAATAATTGAGTTTTTAATTACAATAAACACAACCTTTTGACAATGGAGTTTTATAATCATTGGAAAAAAAAATTATTATTACAAAGATTTTGGAAAACAAAAATTAATAGGTAGAATAGAAAACCAGAAAAGAAATAATAATAATAAGAGGCAAAGGGAAAAGGGGAAAATGGGAAATAAGAGGAAAAAGGGTATTGCTGGGTCTACCCGACCCGAGAGCCAGAAGGTGTGGGTTGGGTCAGTTCTAGTCCAGTCCAATAACAAGTTCCAGTCCTTGATTCATCTTTCCCCAAATCATTACTCATTAGCAAGGTTATAAGTTAAAACATCGTACTTAGCAAACAGCCTAGGCCCGAAATTTGTAAGTTTGATCATATCTGGCACATACAAATTTGACACTGGCCTTAGATTCAGCTCATGGGCAGATCACATCTCTAAAAATCTATGAATTTAAATATGAATTGGGCTCCCCCCTACTTTTTTTTTTATCTCTTAACAATTACAACTTTTTTGAGAGAGCTGGTTCCACCCTACACCACAGGCTGTGGAATGATGACGATGCACCCCAAGGCTTTGGGCCAATTGGGTGGGTGCATTTGGGCTCTCCGCCAGTTAATTAATTTTAATTTTAATTTTAAGCTAGTAACAATTCAGCTAAACCTTTATTAAGAGGTCAGATGCGTCACCTCTCCATCATTAAAAACTGAACGGGGCACGCATATAGGTTAGAATTTAAATATTTTAATAAAAAAATAAAATAATATATTTTATAAATTAAATTTATTATTTCATTAAAAACTTAGTCAAACTAAATGTTGTAAATTAATTACCTTATTTAAGAAAACATTCTTTCATATTAATTATCCAATTTATTCATATCATTAACTTATAAATTGGAATTACATGACTATAAATTTTATAAATAGGATATATCATTTTGCACAACTAAAGGTGTTCCTCCACATTCTTCAATTTTTTTTACCTTACCTTACCTTCTAAATATTTTTGGACAAATAAATGTATTTTGAATTATGTGACTTTATAAGTAATGTAGATTTATAGTATTATTATAAAATTGTAACATACTAGAATGACATGCTATATATATATATATTTCTACTACACTGGTTAATTTACATTTCACAAATGTATGAATCACCTTAAAATAAGTTTTTCATACTTATTTCGATAATATTTTTTATTGATATTTTTTATAAATTTATTATTTATTATTTTATTTAATTTATGATCTATGCATAACAATAACATAACGTGGAGATAGAAAAAAATGCTCGAGGTACAACACACGTAACATAACATAACATAAAAGTAAACTGTGCTCCTTGTAAACATTTTTCTTAATAAAGCAAGATCCAACATGGTAAGCAATAGGCAAAGGTTTCAAGGTTGATAAGGTGTTTTGAGCATTGGCTGTTGATAAGACCTAGTGGCTTTCATATCTCTCCATTGGTTGAGCAAGCATGTGCTTAGTCTTCATCTTATGAATAGCATCCACCGGATTCAGGCTCTTGGGGCATGTAGCTGTGCAATTCTTAATTGTCCTGCATCTGTACAACTTCTTATGGTCTTCCGATATAGATTGCAACCGTGCTTCCGTGAACTCATCCCGGCTGCCAATCCAATCAAATTAACTGAATTATTTCCTCAGCTTAAATATAACACAAGGCACCTAGGCAAGCTAGTCATCAGCATTACCTGTCGCACATCCATCAATAAGCATGGAGCAAAGCAGCTGGTCCTGTAAACTCCTCTGGATTCCACCAGTAAGATGGACATGAAGTGCTGCAGCATGCACAAAGAATGCACTCGTATAGTGCATCCAATTTCTTCCTATCTGCAGGGGACTGCCTATATTCTCTCCCTTCTTCCGGTACTTTTGTGGTCTTAAGCCAAGGCTCAATCAACCTAGGTCGTGACAACATGGAGACAAATTCAGAGGAAAAAGCAGCATACTAAATCTTGTAAATTAAGTACTATGTTGTTGGTTACTTGTATTGTTGATAAAAATTGGTGAGATCAATCACCAAATCTTTAATCACAAACATGTGAGGCAGAGGAGTTATGATAGTGGGTGTGCTGGTGCTTGCATCAATAGGCTTAAGGCAGGCCACTGTGTTAGTCCCATCAATATTCATGGCACACGACCCACAAATCCCTTCCCTACATGACCTCCTATAGCTCAAGCTTGAATCATCTTCAGCTTTTATCTTTTGTAATGCATCCAAAACCTAAAAAGGGAAAAAAAAAATTTTGTTTAGATTGAATTTTTTTATTTTTCAGAAATTGTAATAAAATTAAGAAATATTTGTACCATGGGGCCGCAGTTGGAAAGGTCAAAATATAGAACGATTGGAGAAGGGGTTTGCTGTTGGGATGGTCAGGGTTCCATCTGTAGATCCTGAATTCTTTGTGGAGGTTACTGATTCTGTTTCGAATAGTGCCGTGTGTTTCGACGGCCACCTCTGCATGCTCTTGCGCGGCAGGATGGCCTTCTAGGACAGGGAAGTTCTGCTTCTTCGAGTCTGGTTTGCCAAAAATCCTAGCTACCTTGCTGTAGCCATGGCGTAACCAGTTCTTGCTCATCTCTCCTCTCCTCTATAGTCTATACCACTGACGAAATGTGATGAAGCATGAGATTTCTCCATCTAAGGCCATTGCATGGATGTCAGCTGACACATGGTATTATGCTTGCAACGTGTAGCCCTCCATAATATGTGGCACAACCCATGGCAAAAAATAAACCGTGTTTATTTTAAAAAAAATTGTTTTGTAATTTGATACTATAATAAATTATAAAATAATTATTTTGAATTGAGAAGGAGTTTCTTAATATTAAACCCCCCTCCTCTATCTAAGGATTTTGATATCGCGGTATACTATAGTTTGAATTGAATGGTGAAACAGGACCCTTGTTTTGATTTCATCTTTTGGGCCGGGCAAGCTTGTATGCGAGAAAACTTATTATGGGATTTTCTTTTGTTGTAGGCTCAAATTGAACCCCAAAACATCACCTTATCCATTTGCCTAAAGCCCGTATTGGAAACCCGACATCAACAGCTTTGGCAACCAGACAAGATTTAACAATAATAATATAACGAGGGCTGGTGGAAATGCTCAGAGTTTTTTTTTTTTTTTTACAAAAAAAATATAATATTAAATTAATATCTGTTTGAAAAAAAATAAAATATGAGATTCAACTTACTTATCAAAATACATTCTATCTACTTTTCATTTTAAAAAAACATAACCATCACTACAGTCAGACAGTCACATGGAAGAATGTGCTCAGAGCCTGTTTAGTTTGATAAAAATAGAATGAATGAGAAAAGGAATTTTTATATCGTTCGATCAAATTGATAAAATGAAAAATTATTTCCTTTATTATAATTCTCCGGAAAAAGTGCTCCTAGCACTGTAAGGCCGGTTGTAAAGTGTAAACCGACAATTGTAGCAGTCGGTAGGACACCACAAATTTTGTCAAACATTTACTGGACCCGATGGTTCATTTGGTCAGAGCCTTGGATCCGGCAAAGAAAGTTTGCAAAGACAAGTCAATTGTAAAATTCTAGCACCCGTAACGCAGGGGACCACGTTCATTTTGGACTATTAAAAAGTCTGACCTCAGAAACCCATTGAAATCTCAACACAAACGAGGGAACCTCTCTAGTGGGTCTGTGTACCCCAGACACACAACACAACACAACATTTAGGGACTATTCTCACGCAATGCTTTTATGCATACAAAATTGTGTCCCAAAATCAGCGCGATCCAAGGAAAATCACAACCGGTCAGCGCAACTGGGCTGTTAGGTGGATACATGGGCTTGAAAATCAACAGCCTGTTCAATATTTTCCTTGGAATAAAAGTCAGTTTGATCATCTGGTAAGATTTTTTTTTTTTTAATTTAATAATAAATTAGATAGTAAAAGATAATATTTTATTAATTAAATTATTTTTATTTAAATTCAAAATTTAAAATTTGAATTTTAAATAATTATCGTTTATCCTGCTAAACAACTCTGAAGAGGCATAACTGTGATGTTATGCATTTTTCTTCTGCCCCATGACCGAGATTTATTTTATTATTTTTTTATAGAAAATAAGTAAAGTAGCCGTTTAAAATATTTGTGTGCAGTTGACTTGCAAAAAATGAAAAAAATGAATACCAGCAATTAAATTGCGTAACATGACCTGCATAAGTCAAAGAGAAAGGTAAAAGAATGCCTAAAAAAGGCCACATAGTGGTGTCTAATCATGTGAGAGCAAGCAGCGTAAAACATAATTAATCAGCTCATTGGGTGGGATTAGGTGCTTAAGCATTTGATGGTGAAAAAAAATCAAACCATGATGTATTCCGAAATTATGCCCCCACAAACAACGCCCAAGACCCGTTGGATGGTTTACAAGTTTGAATGTCAAGTCCCCTTGATAGATAAGTAGGATTAGAATAAAGAAATATTATATTTATATAATAGAAGGATTTAGTTACGCATACATTTTTTATATTATATTTATATCAAATTTTTATTTTTTTATTTTTTTATTTTTAATAATTAAGATTTATTAAATTTTTTTAGATAAAAATATAATTATTTTTAATAAATATAAAAAAAAATTTAATTATTAAAAATAAAAAAATAAATTATTAAGATTTTATATAAATATAATATAATATATATAAATGAACCCCTATTCACATATATATTAAAAAACTCATCTTTTTTGTAGAAAATATACATCAATTTTCATCTTTTGCAAATAATTTTTTAATTAAAAAGTTTTTATTTATTGATTTATATAATGGTGTTAAATAATATAAGAAGCATACGTAATGAGTCTTATTTGTGAGCTCTTCTCAGCTTGATCTTCTAACAATCGGTTATGGCGTTAGGGTATTGAAACCCGACAAAATGATAGATCTACCAAAAAAAAAAAAAAAAGTTTTCCAAAAAGTTTCTTTTGGTCATCTAACATGCAGGACAAAACACCAGAACCCTCCATAATTTTCTCTATAATTTTTATTTTATTAAGAGAATTATTGATTTTATATTCCTTTATTCTACTTTCATTTATTTTCTTTATCCTATTTGTTGGACTTTAATACATATTCACCTTTTCTAAGTTGTGTATAGATTCTAGTTCTAGATGGGCGGTGAGGAATAACATCAGAGAGGAAACCACGAAGAAGGGGAAGCTGAAGAAAAAAAATATATTCTCGTTAGTAGTCCTCAAGCAACTCGAATTTGGAGAATATATATTTGGTGTGCAATCTCGTGAAAAATGCACTATATTTTTCCTGAATTTTAACGTCATAACAAGAATACATTTGGTATAACTCACGTGAAACATACTGATTCACCTTTTCTTTGGAGGTGTGATTAGTTTAAGCTATCTTCACAAAGACTCAACTCATTTTGGTAGTGCTTAGAGAGGGAGTATGGACGTATAACAATAAAAAAAAAATAGCATAAATCAAACTCAAGTTTTATATGAAGTTTTTGTAAGTTGTTTAGTTTGAGGGAAGGTACAGTTGTTATAATCAATTAAAATATTTTATTAGTCTAACGACTTAATTTAATTAGTCAAAACAAAGTTACTTCTCCTCCCTTCCTCTCTATTTCTCTTTATTTTCTTTAAACTAAATACACTATTAGGTTTAGAAGATAAACAACTATGCCAATTGCACGTGCCAAGTTATTTTGTTTTTTAAAAATGATGTTTGAGTTTTAAGTGATTTGAACTAAAACTTTCTTAATTCTTAGTAAAGCACTTAGTATTAGAAGTTAATTAAAGGGCAATCCTATAAGTATCCAAGCTCAAGTGCCCTACAACAAATCTCGAAATTAAGGAAATAATTAACTCAATGATTATTACAAAAGTAAAGCAATACATATCATGTTGTGCATGTTAAACATAGCCTTCTACTCCCTAAACCCTAAATCAAGCCTTTAAGATACACAGACTAAGAGATATTTCTATTTCTTTCTATATAGAGTATAATACTATATATATATATATATACTCTTTATCCATTGAAAGAATTAAGAATAGAACATGCTGATTTGGAACCCAATCAATTAATTAACTTCTCACAATAAAACTAAGGATTTTTTTAACATGTGTTTGTGTATAAATTATATATTTTTTTAATTAAACTAAAAATTAACTTTAATTTTATTAATTGTTCAATTAAAAACTTTTTATATAGCATTAATTAGTGATAAAAATAAAATTAATTTTTTAATTTTTTATTATAAATAAATATAAAAAAATAATATTATTATATATTTAACATATCCCTATAACACATGTTAAACAAATTCTACAACTAAACAGTAAACCTAGTCTTTCAAACTCTAATTCTGGCATAACAAGTCAAAGTTCTCAAATAATAATTAATAGGAACAAGTCTCAATTAACTATCCAATGACATCGTTTTAATCTTTATTCTAAGTAGATTAAGGCCGCAACAAGCACAAGTTAGGTCAAGTTGGACCACAACCTGAAACTCTTCAATCTCTAGAGATATTTTTTTCTTAAATATTTTGATATTTTTGAGTTAATTTATATATATTAAAACAAATAATTCTCTTATTTGATAAAATACATGTCATTTTCACGTTAAAACTTAAAAATTCATAAAAATTACTTAATCATTGATCTGTTCAAAAGAACTGGTAAATCTCAATCAGTAGGAAAAAATGGCAAACCACTGTAGCAAGTGCGCTATCAATCCTTCGGTCCCATCTAGAGTTTCAGTTAATTTATACCCGACTTTGGAAAAACATCGTCCTTTTCAGACTGCCTGGAATTTGGAAATTGTTTGGGTCCAACCATAGCCCAGAAACTCCGTTTTCCACAACTCCCCCATCCCCCACCGCCCCTCCCAAAAAAAAAAGAAAAGGAAAATATTATTACCTTGATTTAATTTTAATTTTAATTTTTTAATATAAACTTTATATAAAATTTAATATATTATAATTATTATAATTATTATTTTATTTTATTTAATAAAAATTATGTAATAAAAATTTAATTATTATTTATATAAATCGTTAAAATTTTATTTAAAATTCATATATAAAAAAGTAAAAAAATCAAAACTAAAACTATTAAAATTTAACAAGTAATGTTTATTTTTTGATTTTTAAATTAAATGCAGTACTCTCTTTGCATATGTTTTTAATTTTATGTATCTTTAAATTAAAGATTTTAGAATAATTTATATTTTTATTTATATTATTTTTTAAGAATAAAAATAAAAATAAAGAGAGTTTTATATAATAAAATTAATAATATTATTATTAAAATAAAAATATTTATCTCTTTTTTAAATAAAATTTAAAAAATAATAGTAATAGATAATTTAAAATAAATTTTAAATAAAAAAAGGTTTGTTATGGTTAGAGAAGCGATAATAATGGTGAAAAAAACAGAAGAAAAAAAGGGGATCAGGGTAAGAAGGTGTGTGCGTTTCTCCACTTAACCAAGACCCACATTATTAATTCCACAAAATATTTTTTGTGCGAGAGGGGAGAGGGAGAGCACTTTACAGGAAGAAATAATGAGAGACAGGTGAGACATCAAAGAATATCCAAACAATCCAACGGTCCAGATAAAAAAAGCGACCGTGGGCGTGAGGCACAGGTCCTTTGAAAATGATGGAGGTCCAATCAATCAGTCACAATTCTACCAATCACCATTTTTTGGATACCAAGGAATTCCCCTTCCCCCCCACCTCTTCACAAACAGTTAAAAACAATCCTGATTAATTTTACACCTCCAAGCAACTTAAATTAGGTAAGTGATTTGAGACCCGTTAATGCCACGTGGGAATGCGTATTTGGACCCCCTCCCTCCCTCCCGACATACCGTATCCAACCTTCAAACCCACCCCTCCGCTCCGCCCATCACTGTACTCAGTAATCAATAATTACACTTCGGGACCAAATTATAATTGACGCGTAATCACGTGTTTTTTTTTTGGGACACGAGAGAATTAAAAAAAAGAAGATTTTTTTTCGAGATGTCGCTGAAAATTAAATTTTTAATCAATTATATATATTTTTGAATATTTTAATTATTGAACCGCTTGAACCGTTATTCTTGGAAGGGAGATATGAACTTTACAAAAGTGAATAGAGCCACTTGATCTATAAGATCAGATTGTTTAATTAATTATATTTAAATATATAAGATTTGAGAATAAAACATTAAACATAAAGGCCCAGTCCACATCATCATGCGTGTGTTAATTGGATGCTATGGATCCATTAGATTTAAAAGAGTTGTAACTTTACCAGGCAGTTCGATGGGTCGTGCACCTTATTGAGGGAGGTGGAATGTTCACTAGATCTGGGGATCGAATTCTCAGTTGCTAACAATTAATAAAACTAACCTATTAATTATTGCTCTTGTAAAAAAAAGTATTTTTTTTAACAGCAAAGTATAAGTTAATTAATAACTGAGTATAAGGGGTACTCAAACCCGTTTACATAGCTAAATAGAAGCCTTTCAATGTTACTCCCATCTTTCAGTCCCTCCCTTCTAAATCTACTTTTTCCTCCCACAGTTAATAGAAAGACATGAAGCAGGGTTGGTTAACCAATCTAAAAGATTAAAGTAACATTTGGCTTTTCTAGCCTTAATCCATGCAAAAGAGCGCAATTGAATAAGTTCAAACAGTTTGACCCAGTTTACCTTCAAATTCTAGAAAATCTTTCCATTTCGGGCCATCCATATTGACCAAATAAATGAGTTCCATATGCAATCCCATCCATCTGAAATTCGTGAGCTTGTGGTCCATGCTCCAAAATTTTGAAAGATCTTCCAACAATCCTTGTGTAATGTGACAGTGATCCCCCACCAATCTGCACAAGCCTACCACAACCTTCTAGCTATACTACAATTCAAGAACAGATGGTTGGAGTCTTCATCCTCATTCTCACACAGATGGTTGGAGTCTTCATCCTCATTCTCACACAGAACACACTTTCTTTCTCCTGTATCTTTGACAATTCCTCTTTTGAGCAAGTTTATCTTGGTTGGAATTTTGTCCAACATTACTTTCCAGTTGAAAGCTGCAACTTTGCTTGGGAGAATCTTGCTCCATATTCTTTTGAAAAGTTCAGCCTCCTCCAGTTCTCTTCTTTGTTTTACTAACATCAAGTAAGCTGTTTTTGTTGAGTATTGACCACCGTTGCTGTGAATCCATTATCATTTGTCCAGTTGGCTAGGTGTGATTGTCACATTCTCAATCATCCTTTTAATTTCCTTTGCGTCCTCATCTTCCCACTCGAACAAAGTTCTTCTCCATGCAAGGTTCCATTTCCATGTGCCGTTGAAGTTTTGGCCCATTTGGTGACACTTATTTTCCTTCCCTGTTGATAAGAGATATAATCTAGGAAATTTATTAGCCAAGCAAACCTCCCCACACCACTCATCCCACCAAAAATTCCCCTCTTTCCCCTCTCCTATCTTCATCCTAAAGCCCGATGACAACCACCCCCCATTTGCCCCATCCCCCCCATTGAGGTTTTGTACGTCTCTCCACCATAGTGATCCTACATTTCTACCATCTCGCACCCAATCCAACCAATGCCCCCCATTCTGTCCATATTTCCCTTCCATGACACTCTTCCACAATCCCTTTTCTCTATTAGCAAGCCTTCCCCACCATTTTCCCATCAATGCCATATTAAATTTCCTCAAGTCCCTCACTCCTAGTCCTCCATACTTCTTTTGTTTACAAACCCTCTCCCATTTAACCCAATTGGTTTTTTTAAACTCTTCCCCCCTCCCCATAAAAAACATCTACAGATTTTGTCAAGAGAATAGAGTATACCTTTAGGTATTTGGTAGGCTGACATCATGAACACAGGTAAACTGGATAACACAGAGTTTATGCGCGTGATTTGACCTCCGAAAGATAAGTGTCTACCTTTCTAGCTTAAAAAAAAAAAAGTATTAAAAGAGTTGGTCTAACTTGTCATCTTAGTAGGTAGGTTAAAGTATAATAAATATATTTTTTATAATTAATTTATAAAAAAATAATAAAAATTAATTTTTATTTTAATGTTATTATCATATAAATAGTTTTAATTAATCAATGAATTAAATTTAAATTAATTTTTAATATTTTTTATATACATTAATTATAAAATAATGTATTATTGCACTATTATCCTTGTCTTTAAGACACATGATAAAAAATTTCATATTAAAAAAGATATATTTAAAATAATATTATAACAAATATTTTATAATTTAAATTATTTTAAATTATAAAAAAATTTCAGAGTTAAAATTTTTTTAAATTATAAAATATTAATTATAGGGAGGACACTCTTCTTATTAATTAGATAGTCTTTATTTTATAATTTTAATTGTAAAATAAAATATGCATAATATTATATGTTATTGTATATTATAATTATGATGTATTAATTTATAATTAATTTTTTAAACATTTAAAAAAAATTCATCTGTTGTATTATAATAGTGCAATTAATGGCTGAGTTACAAGGAAGATAGATAAGATTTGCGCCTTCTTAATTAATTTGTGAATTGCATTTTACTAACTGGATCTATCATTTACATTACTTTATAATTTATACATAAAAGTATTTATTCGTTCGTAATAAATGAGAATTATGGATTTTTAGGTTGCTCGTATAAAAGTAGAGTTATATTACCTGCTTTACCTCTTTAGTAATTTATGGGTGTGATTACTTTATTTTCTAAAAAAGAAAAGTTCACCCGTAATATTTTGTTTAATTACTTTTTTAGTGAATGTTATTGTTAGCAATATTGTAAATATATTACTGTCGTATGATTATTTGTCATATCCGTGTTAAATACTGTATCTATCTTTTGGGTTTAGTTGGCTTGGTTTTCATGCTTTCCTGGAACTAATTCTACGGATTAGTTCTTGTCGTAAAGAAAATATCTATTAAACAGATACTATTAGAAAGCATAAAATTTGAGAATATGTGTTGATAACATTTGTTGAAAAATACTAATTTTTATGACATGACATTACAGTAAGTTTTATTAATTAATTTTTCTATAGATAAAATGTGTGATACTCACTTGATATTATATATAACTATTAGGGAGGTTTTATAATTAAAAAAAAAAATTTCAGTGAATCATTGTCGTAAGGATTTTTTAATTACTGTTAAGTTTTTTTAGATTAGTTTGCATGAAATCTCGAAACTAATATTTTCTCTAAATGATCTAAAAAGAGGGGGGAAAAAAAATTTGGAGATATTTATCCTTGGAAGAGCTAGTTTTGTGACATTACGTGAAGGCATGGACGACTAGGAGATTTCAGAAATAATTTAGGGCGAGGGTTTGTTGTTGTATAGGGGAAAATACAAACGACAGGTATAAAAGAGAGATTAACAAGAATATACAGATAATCAGGCACGTATGTATACTGACAAAGGCGTCTATTCTTCTACTCCAACTTGTGTTTGTTTTTCTTTGAAGAATATTAAAATATTAAATATTCCAAAATGGAATAACAAATAGGATTAAAATATTGTTTAATCTTTCCTTTCAGTTTTGATGGTTGCAGCCAACCATGGATGTTGTTGAGCTGATCAACCCATACAAATTTAAGATTGGATCCTTCTTCACCATCTCAAATTCCAGTCAGTAAAATAGAAAATAATTATTTTTTTTAGATATAACCATGAGTTTTTTTTTTTTTTTAAGATCTTGGGATATATATTCATGAGTTGGTTAAATATTTAGATAGAAAAATGCTTTTAATGTTTATGTACAAAATAATTCTTTTCGTTACAATATGTAAAAGCAAAAAGAATATATAACAGAAGCAGAGAGAACTAGTGAGAAAAACCACGTCTGGTAAAGTATAGATAACAGCAAAATATCATGATTTTCCCACATACATTTCATCAGAGAGAATACTACTGTAAAAGATTCTCTGTGCTTCCCAAATTATAACACAAAATTACGGTATAATTTTTTTTTTTTTTTAAATTTGTCTTCTGATATTTTATCTAGGTATCTGATGACTCAGTCAAAGGCTGTGACAAACATGAAATTTAAACACGAGACAAGGTTGTACAAAATAAATTTTTAGTTATTTACACAAAGATACTGTTATTAATTCACACTGTATATTAAATTGGATAATTTAAATTATTAAATAAAGAAAATTTTTTGACATTAAAAGTTGTTTTTTATTTAAAAATTTTTATTTTATAATTTAATATAATTTAAATTAAAAAATTATTTACATAATATCAATATTTATCAATATTTAGTTTTGTTCTTAAAGTTTCATAGTCCTATAATTCAAACAAGGCTATTTTAAATACCCAAGTATGAGACATAAAACAAACATTTCTTATGAAATGACAAAAATGGTATTGTTTACGAAAACTGAGCTTTCAAAATAACGTTGTATATACCACAATATTTTTAGTAAAATTTTGAGAGTCGAAATTACGTACTGTACACTTTTTCGAGATATATATATCAATCAACACTTTCCTGTTTTTTTATTTAGGATTTTTTAGGTTTTGAAAAATATGACACCACTGTTGGTTGTTATTTTCCTCTTATGACATTCAACAACTATCTTCCCATTTTGCTCGCTTGGCCACCTCATTATTCCTAACAAAGAAAATTTATTTTATGATTAAAAATACTATTATTTTATATTTCTTTCAAAAAAAAAAAAGAATTATGTCAAAAAACAGAGAAGGTATATTTTTAGGTTTAGTTTGAAAATGTTAATTTGTAATTGTTGTGGTTATTTTTTAATTTTTTTAATATCTTAAAAATATATGTGATATATTTAATATATTTAATATTTATTTGATTAATATTTTACATATTTTACATATTTTAAAATTAAAAAATATAAAAATTTAAATTTAAAATATTAAAAAAATTATCAAACAAAGTTTTAGTTTGTTTTGTAATTTATATTACATTAAATGATAAAATAAAAGTAATTTTTATTATCAAAAGATTTATTCTTATATAATGATTTAAGTTATACAAAGGAAATGCAATCCAAATTATTATTAATTTTTTTTAAGGAAGTTCCTTATGCCTTAAACCTGACTATCTTTCTTGTTTTCACACTTGAATTGGATCAGAAGCCACAACTCTGGCTTACTTTGACAAAAATGGCCTGATTCATCGCAAACACACACATGGTGCCCTGCCCCACCCTGATCTTTTTTGGGTGGAGCCACAAACAGAAGCAGCCTCTCTTTTAGAGAAGAAAAGGCTGGAGAAAAACATTTCCCTTTTATCCTCCTTTCTCTCCAACAGCAATGCAAAAAAAAACCCTAGTTTACCTCACCTCCATACAAAACTATTAGCCAAAACAACACAGTTTCTCAATTTCTTATTTTCATTTACTCGCTTCTCTTCTGCATCAGTCAATTTCATGATCCTTCTCTGGCTTGTAGTTCCCCTTTTGCCCAAAGACAAAGTAAAAGCATGCAAGCAATCCTCTGTCTTCTTTGCAGATCAGAGCTTTAAAGACAACATGGGTACTTTCTGATAGCTCTTCTTCCGGAAGATATATCTTTCTCTTTCTTTGTGTCTGTATTACCTCATGCTTTATTTTGTAGCTTCTTCTTAAATGAGTCTGTGTGAGTAAGCAAAAAGAGTTCTTCCCTCTGCAACTCTCCATATCTGTGTCTCATGGAATCTGGTAACAGTGGTAGTATGCAGTCTTCCAGTGGCGGCAGTGAAGAGTACGATTCACGCGCCGCCGCTGACTCAATCTCTGCTTTCTTGAACAATACGACATCCATCCAAAATCAACGGCAGCCACAGCAACCACCACCGCAACACCAGAATCATTCATCTCCATCCGTGTTTGACTCCCTATACTTTGATCCGTTATCAAGATCTCCACAAATTTCAACAAACCCAAATTCCCTCCTTAATCTTGATATGGTTTGGTCGAAGAGTCTAAGATCTGAGACTGATCTAGGCGGGTTCATGGCGGTCGCACCACCAACTCAGCAGTTGTTGACCAATCAACCGGGCCAAAACAGGGGTGGAGGAGGTGGTGGTGTTTTCTCTTCTGTACACATACCCCACGGAGTACCAGAAAAAGGTACAGTCTCAGGTTCAGTTTCGGGCACAGGTGACCAAATTACCAACAGCAACCAAAACATGGTTCGGAACCCAAAGAAGAGATCCAGAGCTTCTAGGCGTGCACCCACAACGGTTTTGACCACAGATACCACCAATTTCCGAGCCATGGTTCAGGAGTTTACTGGAATCCCTGCACCACCCTTCACATCCTCACCTTTTCCAAGAAGCAGGCTCGATCTATTTGGAACAGCATCTTCCATAAGATCAACAGCCCATTTGGACCCCTCACCTCCCTCTTATCTTTTGAGACCATTCGCTCAAAAAATCCAACCATCGCCATTTGTTTCTTCTTCTTCTTCCACTTCCTCAATGGTTGATGCCATAGCCGCTACAACCAGTGCTAACAACAATGGTACTTCTAGTTCAACTTCCATTAACTACCAACTTCCATCCGAGTTAGCCCTCCTAAAACAGCCTCAGAATCTTCTCCCAAACCCAGTTCTTAATTTCCAGTCCCTCCTTCAGCACCCTCCGAAATACCCACTTTCAAGTTCAGCCATTCTTGGAACCAAACTCCAAGGATCTCTTGACCTTCCATCAAATGACTCTCCCCTCAAAATAGGTCTTCTTGAAGAGCTTGGGCTAAGCCATGGCCATAGTGGCACAACTCTTGGCGGGCTCCAAAACATGGTATCTTCCGTCGACGGGGCGCTTCCGAGGAGCGACAACAGCAACAACCACCCTAGCTGGGGAGACGGAGGACCAGGATCCCATGAAAATCATCATGATCAAGGTCTGTTAAAGTCCATCAATGGGAACGGGAAACTCAGCTTCTCCGGTCCATCCTCGGATTTCCACGGCAATAAAGGGCCTGAAAATGTGGCTGCAAGAAGCGAAGGAATGGTGGAATCCTGGATATGCTCCTCAGATTAGGAAAATCGAATATGGTGGAAATCATGGTGAGTATATCACATGATGCATGAGAAAGATCGAATATCTTTTGTTCTCCATATTAACCATGACTTTTCAACATAATTAAAACACTGTTTTCTTCTTCTTCTTTATTTTCTTTTTTTTTTTCTCTCTTTTATTTATATGTAAATAATAAATTCTACTATTTTTTTTCTCTTTTATCTGTCACATTTATTACAACATTATTATCAGCATCATATACACAATACATGGATGAACCATATATATTTGTCCTTTAATTTTTTTTCTTTGAATTTTTATGTAATTCTAAAGATAATGTGAACGGGATAAAGGAAGAGCATGGAACCGTGTTCCTTCCTTCCTTCTTCCTCGTACTCTCTCTGTTTGCTTGATTTTCATGTTATCTGATGAAGTGATGAACGAAGCCAAGCCGAGCCAACGGCCTGGAGTTTTGTCGCATTTGTTCCATTTCCATCATATACTAGGAGTATCACTTTTTCTTTTCCATTTTTTTTTAATATTACTGTAGTAATTAATTTTCTAAAATTAATAATATGTTTTTATTGGCTTAAAAAAAAATTTGTGATGCATAGGAGTGATTGGTGGCGAGATTTGGGGAATTGTTAGCCGCCGCAATTTAATCTTTTATTACAATTCAAATGTCTTTTTGTGTCTCTGTCCCAGTCATTAATTGTTTTCACTTTCTTTTTCGTAATATTTTAATTAATTTGTTTTAATTTTTATAAGAATATATAAGTTTTTCTAGTTTCTAGACTATTGAATGAGAGGCTACTGTCTAATAATAAAGACTCACCCTATCCAGTTCAAAAAAAAAAAAAAGGGACTCACCCTATCCTTTGGTTTTTATTTTCATTTAGTTTTAGTAAATTTATTTTTTATTTAATAAAATTAATATATAAAATAATTTAGTAATAAAATTTTATATTCATTTTTAATTAATTATAATTTAAATAAATTTTTATCTAATATCTATTGTAATCATTTTTTAAAAATAAAAGTAAAATCAAAATAAGTGCATTAAATAATATCTTAAAAGAAAAATATAAGTTATTAAATTTAAACATTTGAAATTAAAAATTAAATCTATTAAAATTGAACAAATGAAGTACTTGTTTTTATACATTATATAATTATGGGTTATACAATAAAGAATAATATTTTCCTTTTTTACTCCCTACTTATCATAAAATTCAAAGTTAATATATCTGATTTATAATATAAATTCTTAATTATTTGAGATATTACATAATGGTTTAAACTTCTTTTTCTAAGAATATATAGATCACCTTTTCTATGGTGAATTTAGGATATCCATTATTTGTACAAAGACCACTGAAACTTCATTTCATTTCAGACGGGGTCCATATGACTACTGCAAACAATTAAAGGAGTTTTAATTCGTTCAAAATAAAAAAGAAAAATCTTTTTATATTATATTTTTTAAAAATATATTTGTAGAGCCAATTACGTAACTAATCTACTGCCAATTTATTTTTTTAATTCTTTTTGAAAGTTAAAAATTTTTATATTTGAGTTATGTGATATGTGATTAGTATAAACTTAGGAAGGTGAGAGAATTCCTTTTTATAGTTAAAAAATATATATTTTCGAAAAAAAGAGCCCAGGAGACACTAATGGTAAGGCTCCATTGCCTAATTTTTTGCATGTAATGTAATTGCCGCCGTCATCGTTTTGGGTTTGGACAATATATTATTGTTCTTGGACTTCGTTTTGTTTGGCCAAATTTTCTTGGCCTCTGATGTCCAAAGTACATGTACAACGTTATAATTTGCTATACCATCTTTGTTTCAGCTGCTTAATATTTTCTTTGGAAAGTTCTTAAAGATGTGAAACATACCTAACTTTTTCTACATATTTAATTTATGGTTAAGTTTTCATTCGTCAATTTTAAATTTTAAATTTTAAATCAACCCAATTTTCATCTAGATTATAAGCTATTTGACTAATGGGTGCTAACTGCTGATTAAATCATTTTTCTTTTTTCTTCTTTATTTTTTTTAAAAATGAATTTTGATTAAAACGTGAAACTCGGTCTCAAACTCTTGCAAATAACATGAAAGATTCTTAAAACAATTTTTTTTTTTTTTTTTGTTTAGATGGTCCGGATGTTATTAAACTAATTTATACACACTTTAAAACTAATTCTTTACCCATTGATACACACCCTCCACACTGGCATGCTATAGCCAATATAACTCTAAACCCAATTTACGTGATAATATATTTATCTCCTAAGGTTTAAGACTGCAAATCTAGCTTTTTAACAGTTGGCTACCACAAAATAAAGCAAATTAACACCCCCCCCCCCCCCCCTTTTTTTTTTTGAAGACATGCGCACTCTTTAATTTCCCGCCAAAGGTTATGAATCCACATGCAAAGCACATAAAGTTAACATTTTCCCACCTCTCAAAGCTCATAAAGCATACTCCTTCAAACTGTTATGATCATGAATCGGTCATATACACATCTAAAAAGTTAGCAATCTTTTTCATGTCATTCATTGATAGATGATCATGATCTTTTTCACTTCAATAATACAAACTTTCACCTTTGGTTTTAAAATTTGAATCATGAGAAAGAGAAAGATTCAAAATTTTTTGAATCACATATATCTGTTTGCTAGCTGAAATGGAGAGACACAGACACACCTATATATAATACCAAGGCATATGAAAACAAACCATAGGATTTAGGGAGACTTTAATAAAGGGGGATACCCTTTTGAACCCCATCTTTTTATAAAACAAAAAATCAAATAAAATCCAAATGATTAGCCATGGGATTTTTTAGGTCCATTCTGCTGTGGTATGAGCTAGCTGTTACATACTTGGTGGCCCATGCCCAGTGAATTGGCATAATACGCCTTCGCTCCTTGAGCAATGATGGCTGCCTCGGCCCACACCAGCCTTATTATGTCAAAGGCTGGCCAAGGCAACCACACTGGCAAGTGGCAACCAAAGGCATCTGATCTTCCTTTTAAAAAAAAAAAAAAAATACCCTACAAATTTGAGCCGGGAACTCAAAAAGAAGCATATATTCAAGTACCCAATACAGGAACAAGACAAACTTTTTGTATTTGTACAATAATTATGCCATATTCCTTAGTGTACCAATGTATTCTTTGATTACACAAATTAATGATTAAAATAATTCTTGTCTTTCTCTACCCTTCCGCCCTTTCCTTTCTCTCATCCTGATATTTTCATCTTTCTCTTGTTTCCTTATTTCCCCATTGCTGCCTCTATGCCCCCTCACTGTTAGGGTGGATGGCTAAATATAGGACCTTGATTGGTGCACATCCGGATCCAACACCCGGGTGTGCACCCTATATAAAAAAAAAAAAGTTGGACTGAGTAGTGATGGGCTCTTTTTTTTTTTCAATGAGGAGTGTGCACACCCGGGTGTTAACCCGGGAGTGTGCACACCCGCGTGTTAATCCGGGTGTGCACACATCATTTTCCCTAAATATAGGTGTTCTCTCCTTTTTCTTGTTAGGAGTTTCTTTTTTTTTTTTCCTTTTTTTTTTCTTTTTTGAGGTTTCTTTCTCTTTTTAAAAGTTTCTGTTTTGACTTTCTTGATATTTTTATAAAGATTCACTTCTATTTGAGAATAATAATAACTTAAACGTGATATTAATTACACTTAAATTAATTGTTGTGCTTATTTTTGTCTAAATAATTTATGTTAAAATGTAACTTAACTACTAAATCTAGAACTTGAATCTGACCTCAATATATAAGCATTAAATTATTTGATTTTAGATTTTTTTTTATATTTTATGAGAATAAAACCTCTAAAGTTTTACTCTATTCAGATTAGTCTTATAATCCTTATATTTTCACATATCAAAAAAATTTTATTTCTCATTAAACAATAGTCCTTGTCCCTTCATGCATTGCATTTCCCCCCCTTTTTTTATGAAGATATTTTGTGCCAAATCATTTGCAGGGGTTATTCAATGTGTTTCTTGTAGCACTTTTCAAGTGGTCCAAACTTAATAAAGTTATTAAACTAAAATCAGATTGCTTAAATAGGAACTAAATCATAATTAATAGTGCTTTACCAATTAATCTTTCTATATATGATTTTTCTTAAAAAAATATATATTAAGAATGGGGGGCAATAGGATCACGAGTTGTAGAGGAAGTGGAGACCACAAGATGTTTAGGGGGAATTAGTGGTCTTTGATTAAGACCTGATCTAGGTTATTAAGTAAAGTCTTAGTACTAGACTTGGATTTGACTTTTTAAACAATGAGAAATTAAGATATGTATTGATATGCTGCAATGTGTGCATAGTTTCAAACTTGTGAGGCAGCAGTAGTTAGCATACGCTAGTGGGTTACCAAACCCTGATTAATTGGGAGCATTGTCGGACTTCTTGATCAATCTAACTAATTTGTGCATCGACAGTTTTTATAACCACTTTTAATGGGATGATGGGGATGAGCTCGATATTGTTTTTTTTCCTTTTTTTTCTAAAGTTAGAGAAAAACGTACATAAAATTTAATTTTTCTGGTGGAATATTAATTTTACTAAGGGTCCTAATAATTAGAGCCAGGGACCATTTTCATTTTGGAGTACTGATCTGGTGACAGAATTGTTTATGCTCTTAATTACTGCATATGTTCAATGTTAGTAAGTTTAGGTTTTTTTTTTTATCTAACAAAATATATATGTAATAATTAATCATTTTGGAGTACTGATCTGGTGACAGAATTGTTTATGCTCTTAATTACTGCATATGTTCAATGTTAGTAAGTTTAGGTTTTTGTTTTTATCTAACAAAATATTTATGTAATAATTAATCAATAAAATTTAATATTTTTTTATTAATCACTATTTAAATAAGTTTTTTATTTAATATATGTTATAATTATTTTTAAAAAATAAAGATAAAATATAAATAAATATATTAAATGATGAGAAAAGTGCATATTAGTTTATTTTTTATAAAAAAAATAAAATTCTAACTTCAAAAATATGATTTTTCAATAAATAATTTTTAAAATTTACTGTTAAATTTAATATATATCATGCACATCAAATTTAAAAGTGAGTTAACATCTATAATTATAATAAATTTTATATAATCAATGAACTAGTTGACTTTTAAAAATATTCATTTTGATTTGATGTTTTTAAAATTGAGATTTTAATTATTTTAAAACTCAAAATTAATACACATTATTTTTTAAAATAATATCTTAAAAATAAAAATAAACAACTAAACTTAAATATCTCAAATTTACAATTAAGTTTATTAAAATAAATTTTTTATGGGTGTTTATTAAAATAAAATCAAATAGAAAAAGCACAAATTTACTATTCATTCTCTAATGGTTACGTGCAAAAATAATTGATAGAGCCACGCGTGCCATGAAATGCGGGATAAGTGTTGTATTCAATGGACAGAAATGGACCTGAAGGACAATGCGTGCCCCCTGCTAACTCCGGTCAGGGTGGTTAGTCTTTATCTCCCAAGTCCCAACGTCCTCTCACTGAATCCACTGGACCAAAAAGTGCCTTTAATGCAATTGTGAAACTGTGACAGTTTCTTTTTTTTCTTTTTTTTTCTTTTCTTTTTTTCCACACAAAAGAGGAATAGGAAGATGAGAAAATTAAAGAAATAACATTGTACAAATCGGGTGGATTCTATTAATTTAATGAAAAGTATTCTTAAAATTCATTGAGCAGCCGAACAGTTTATTGGTTTAAATTAAAAAAGTTTAATTTTTTTAAAATAAAATTTTAAATTTAAATCTCATAAATGTAAAAACAGGTGCTGAAATAGTTTCTCTATTAATGAGACATAATGCGACTCGATTTTAAATTAATCGAAATTTAACATAAGTACAGATACTAAAAGATTAACAAAAAAAAAAATTCATTAAGCAGTTTTATGCCTATCAAGTATACTGTATTTAAGTTATATAATAAAAGGGCACTGTCTAAAATTAAAGTTTATCGATTTCAACTCTAATGACTAAATTAGTTTGAAAAAAAAGGAGGAGGTGAGGAAAAATTATTATCATCAATTAAATTATTTTATTAATTCAAAGACTTAATTTAATTGATGAAAATAAAAGCACTTTCCCTCGTCCCCTTTTCTTTTTTCTCAATTTCCTTTTAAACTGAACATGTAAGTCGTGTTCAAATGTTGAGAAACCTAATTCCATTACTATTTTAATTATATTTTGTATGTACAATTTTTTAAATTCAATTCCCTTAGAACATAATATAAGACTAATGATTAATTAATTATTTTAATTTTTTTTAGGGTTAAATAATTTTTACTTTTTGAATCCCACCTTCAAACTCAATAATTTGTCTTTAAATCTTAAGTATTTTGATGTATAATTGATCGAGAATTTGATTTCCACAAATACTTTAAAACAAAATCTCTTATCTCTCAAATTTCCTCATATTCAAAAAATAAAATAAAATAAATACCTTTTACTTTTTGTATTAAAAAGTAAAAATTTTTAACTTTAATTTAAATTGTAAATATCATGTATGTGTAATTTATTTTTTATTTTAAATTATAATTAAAACTTGTCAAATCAATAAAAAAAATACAATTTTTATATAAAAAAGTGATAATAATTAATTAATTAATTATATCTCCTCCTCTTATACCCTTAGAAATATAGGACAGAAAAACTAAAAAACTATTATATGTCACCCTATATAAAAATAAACAAATAAAAACAGATTTATAAAGTCAAAATAAAGCAATTAGTTAATTTTAAACAGTGGACTGGTGGTACCAAGTCAAATATAAAACGGTAGTAGTTTATACCGTTTTGCAACGAACAGGTTAAGTTGCATAAAAACGTTGAAAGTTGAAACTTTCCTATGTACTAGAAGGATGCAAATAGTCAACTCTTTATCTTTATAAAAAGCAATGGAAAAAGGGGGTGAATTGTAAAATCCAAAATTTCAGATCTTTACATTATTTTTTGTCCTCTTAAAGGGCTAAGTAGGACCGCTGAGAAGTGATTTTCATGAATCCCACATTGTCTGCCACTCCTCTTGTAAACTGTAACCATGTACAGTAAAGTTGAAACCAAACCAATTTGTCCCCCCCCACGCCCCCTTTTAATTTAACCTTCTATTTCAAAACCCACATTTTCAAGGATTCATTTTTACCCTACTCTAATGACCACCATTTTTTCTTCATGATCAATTGATGATACCCTAATTGAAATTTTCATGATGACATCAATACTATAGTAAAAGAAAAATGATTTGCTCACAATGTTTATGATAATAACTAAAATTTATAACAACCAATTACTTATTTGATTTACATGACTTTTAACAAATCATTATTGTTAAGAAATTTTGTTTGATAACCCTAATGCCCCATGTAATTGAAACTACTTGTTAATATTTATCATGAACTGAGATTTGTAGCATTAATTATTCTATTATGATCTAACTCAACCTTCCCAGGACTAACTATAATCTAATTATCTGATAATCATTTTCTTTTCCTTTAGATGTTTTGTTACAAGTGAAACTTTTTTGTTAGGATGATAATCTTTGGGTTTGAGCAATGATGCATTAGACTTAGATGATTAAATTTGGGGTGCCATGCTGCCATGGATTGTATTTGTTTCGGTGCAACTGCAAAGAAAGGGAGTTAAGGAGAGAGAGAGAGAGAGAGAGAGAGAGAGAGAGAGAGAGCAAATGCGTTTGACATTCAAGAAAGAACAAAGAAAGGAAGAAACTAAAAAATAAAAAAGTTTGTTTAGTTTAAATGTGGGTTAAATAAATTTTTTATTATAAATTTATATTTAGAAAATAAAATTAATATTTAATTTATTAATTATTTAATTAAATTTACATGATATTAAAATTAATATTAATTTTTATATTATGTATATTTATAATAAAAAAATAAATTTAACCTGTAGTATAAAGGGAAAATTTCAAAATAAAAACAGGAAAAAGAGGGGCTGACTGACTGGCTGGCTGGTCGGCTGGCTGGCTAGCTGTCCTTTTGTCATGATGTTGGCTTCCCCGCTTAATGATGCCATTTTCCCTGATTCCATATTTGATAAAATCATGCCGTCTGACTCAGCCAGGGGAAGTGGAGCCCACTCTATCCCTCGTGCCTCATTCTAACATTTCTACCCCTACCTACATGCCTACTTCTACCCCTACATGCCTACCTAGGGAAGTGCTATCTCTGAGAATAAATAATAATATATTAATACGAAGTACTACAGTTTCAGAAGAGTCACGATATTCTTACACACGCGCAGCAATTGGTAAGAATTTCTTACACAAAGTTCTTTAGTGGACTCTTTGTATTTTTAATACAAAAATAATATCCCCTTTATACATGAATTTCAGTACACAACTCAATTTTTAATAGATTTATTTTAATTTTTAATTTTTTAAATACAAATTTAATATGTTATATAAATAATAATTAAAATTTTCTTTCTTTTTATATAAATTTTTGTTGAACACTTTTATTTAATTCAAAAAATTTTTGATTATCATTTATATAAAATATTAAAATTTCAT